>MU683523.1:0-38734 GCA_026770625.1 Nicotiana glauca
GAAGTTTATAGTTTAAATAGGGTTTAGGTCTTAAAAATTCCGTTTTTACACTTCAGTCCCTCAAGTTTACGGTGCTTGCCGCGGTTATACCGCGGTCGCGGTGGAACCGCGGCCAAACTACCCTTCTGAATCTCCAAACTTCCGCGGCCCTCATCCACCGCGGTTCTACCGCGGTCGCGGTGGAACCGCGGTAGAACAGTGCTTCTGAATCTACAGGGCTGTTCAGACGTGACTTCCATGTAATTTTGCAAATATGGCCTTTTTCTTCCACTTTTGTCTTCAAAATTGCTCCTTAGCCTTCCTTACCCTATTTGTAACTACAATTCATGAAAAACACTTATAAGAGCATTTTGTCATCATATATATCATCAAAACAACATAAAAAATGTGATTATTTAAGGTGTGATTATAGTCAAATTCACCTATTATCAGTAATGTAATTCTATTACTTCGTCTTCAATTATGGAGTTCAAATGATGTTATTAAGTGTATTTGGGTATTGCAAATGTGATTAGAACATAGTATTAGATGTAAACCAAAAAATGGATCTTGTGAAAGAGACGATGAATAATAACTTAAAGCTAAGGAATAATTCCGGTAATTGTTTAATAGCTCTAATGGATCGTGAATACCATGTTTAGTGTAATAAAAGGACTTTAATTATGGGAGTAATTGGGCACTGATTTTGTGATTTGCTGCAAAAATTTCAAAACTTCATTGTTGGTCCTTAGAAAGCTGGGTTGAAGGAATTTTGGTGTATAAGGATTCTTGTTGATAAACTCTTTGTCCATGATTACAAAAAATGAGAACTAGTACAAGCATAACTGATGCCATTAATGCTAAAAAAAGGGCAGCCTGGTGCACAAAGTATCCCGCATTCACATAGGGTCCGGGGAAGGGCCGCATCCCAAGGGGGTGTGATGTAGGCGGCCTGCCTCATGTTATCTTTAATCCTCAATTAAATTTACTATGAGGGTGTGAAGTAAGCTTGGTAATGACTTTCTGTTGGGGATTTTTATTTGCATCTTATCTGAAGATTAAAAATTATTCCTCTCTATTCCTTTTGGAATTTCACCAAAAAGATTGTTCGTCATGAGATATCCAGAAACTCCAAGCTTATCATCAATAGCTAACCAAATGATTTCCAGATTGGACCTTTTAGTTTGTTATTGCTAACCAATCGTAGCGAAAACTGGTTTCTTGAAAAACCTAATTAAAATTTTTGATGACCCTCTAACTTACAAACTCTAATGTACCAGCAAGAACACTTGAAGACATGTATAAATATAATAAGAAGTTTTCAAATGGTTTCATGAACTTGATGGTGATATCGATGTGAAGGAGCCGATGTTTGCATTAGGGTAGGCTGCCTACATCACATCCTCTTGGCACCCTTTCGTAAATGCTGTATGCTTTGTGCACTGGGCTGCCTTTTTTTTTATGGTGATATTGATGTCAATTTGTTTGAATCTAGCAATAGACTTCCACGGTTATAGGGCATCACATTTTGTGGAGATTAGAGGCTCACAATTGATGCAGGAAGAAAGCCATTTAAACTGATATATGAATGTAGTACCCAATATCTCCAAATCTTTGAAATCTTCCCAATTATAAGGAAGTAAGGATAAGTTCTTGACCAAGAATCACTTTACAGGTTGTATCATCTCATTAGCAGAGGTTCCTTCTCTATAAGTAGCAGATTTTGTTCAATAATTATGGGTTCAAAGTCCTTTTTAGTCTCTTAAGTATCAATTTATTACTTTAATCAGTTCTAGTGCATACAATGAAGTTCCTAATTAAATAGTAATAGCTACTATAAGTTATTGGATGTTAACATGGCTGAAGAGGTGGTGAAGATGCTTTTTCATGTGTTAGCATTTATTACCAGATCTTGAACATCTTTTCAATCTTTTTTTTTTTCCTAACATGAAGCTTGCATAACGACGTTGATAATTAATGCTTGTATTATATTCTTAATTAGTTTCAATAATGTAGAACTGTTAGCATTAATATCTTCTCAATAGTATAAATTTAATCAGTTTCAATAAAGATAGATCATATATTGCTGCAAAGATCCAACCAACAGACGCATTTCCCTTCATAGATTTAATGGAGAAAACATTCTTGTTAGCATTTTCACTGATATCTCTTCACATTATAGCAACTTCATGCTTAGCCATGAATATAAGCACAGATCAATCTTCTCTCCTTGCCTTAAAATCCCACATCACTTCAGACCCTTATCGCATTCTCTCAACAAACTGGTCTTCTAATTCTACCTCAATTTGTAACTGGATTGGAATCACTTGTGGCTTGCGCCATCAACGAGTTACTGTGCTGAATATTTCAGGCATGGGCTTGACTGGCACCATCCCACCACAACTTGGCAACCTTTCTTTTCTTGTTTCAGTTGATCTAAGCTACAACAATTTCCAAGGTGAACTTCCACCAGAGTTCACTCGTTTGCGAAGATTAAGAGCCATTGATCTTAGTTTCAACTTCTTGTCTGGACAAATTCCTCAGTTATTGGGTGATTTAGAAGACCTTCGAATGCTCTCTCTGGAAAACAATAGTTTCAGTGGGTTTATTCCTTCTTTTATCTCTAAGATGAAGGATCTTGAATTCTTGAATCTGAAGTACAACAATCTGGAAGGAATTATTCCTATAGAAATAGCAACTCTTCAGAGATTGAAACTTTTATCCTTGGGATACAATAAACTCAACGAATCCAATGTGCTTTCCATGTCCAATATCTCAAGTACACTAGAAATTTTGGATATCAGAAATGCTGGTTTAACTGGTGATTTCCCTTCTGATTTATGTCATTGCCTTCCCAGATTACAAAGACTTGGACTTAGCTACAACATGTTAAGCGGAGAGCTACCAAGAAGCATATCTGAATGTGCACAACTTCAAGTCCTATTGTTGTTTCAAAATAACATTGTTGGAACAATTCCAAGAGAAGTAGGTAACTTACTGCTGCTGCAATATTTGGATCTTGGACAAAACAAACAACCATTCACTATAAAAACCAAATTTTCTCGGAACCAATTTTTGTGTTATGTTGTAATATATATCCTCTATTATAGCACTTCACTAGAATAGCCAAAAATATCGAAACAAACGAGACTAGTATAGAGAAGTTTGACAGTATACACTAACAATATAAACAATTTTATAACCTGTTTGGCCAAGCTTTTTAGCTTGGAGGCTGTAGCTAATAGTGTTAATTTTTCAAATAAATGCTTGTTATAAAAAGTTGAGCTATTTGGTTGAACTTCATAAATTTTGCATTTTTATTAATTAAAAATTATAATATACTTTGCAATTTTATAATCTTTCATAGTGGACCCTTAAAATTCTTTTTCTAATTAAATACTATTAATCGTAAAGGTCGAACTATTCGCACAAGAAAATAAAATTAGTACAAGCAACTCATGGATTAATCACCTCATTCCATGAGGTCAAGTTCGAATTGGTCTATATGACAACCAATATGTTGCTTAACTCTATGGATATATAAAAAAGTCTAATATTTATAGCAACAACAAGAATAACAACAACCCAGTATAATCCCACAAGTAGGGTCTGGGGAGGTTAATGTGTACGCACGCCTTACCCCTACCCCGGGTAGAGAGGTTGTTTCCGAATAGACCCTCAGCACAAGAAGATGAAATGCGACAATAGAAAACAACAAGGTCTAATATATTTATATGTATCTAATTTTCTCTTTCTTTGATATATTAAATTAGTTTAAGACATTTGAAAATTTCATTAAGTTAGTTAAACTAATGAATGAGGATTTATTATTATCAAGAACTCAATTTAACCAACAAACGATTGAAATTTAATCATTAAATTTAGTTTTGTCTGAAGTAGTATTAGCTTTAAAATTCCATTTCAAGAACAATGTTTAGTAAAATATGTTAGAATTACTATACTTATTGTGTGAAGAGATATTAAAATATTTTCACTTATGTTGGCCAATTGCGAATATAATATTATTATATATGGTTTTGTTTGATTTTCCATGAGTATTATTGTATAGAAGCTAAATTAAGTATATGATTGTTTAAGTGATATTTATGTTTAAAAATTTGACAGACACAATTCCAAATGAGATTGGTAATCTTCATAACTTAAGGGAATTAAGGATGGAACAAAATGCATTAACAGGTTCAATCCCTGAAACCATATTCAACATTTCATCACTTGAAGTTTTATCAATGTGGAACAACCAGCTTGAAGGACCTCTACCAAAAAAAGTTGGAAATTTGACTATGCTTAACATACTTGACCTTGCAAATAATACCTTGACAGGTATGGAAAAATATTTAAACCACGTCCATCTAAGAAATTTAGTTATTTGGATACTTCTGCTTATAAAAGGGCAAAAGGAACAGCCTGGTGCACAAAGTACCCCGCGTTCACGCATGGTCCTCGGAAGGGCCGTACCCCAAGAGGGTGTGATGTAGGCACCGTGCCCTGATACAAGCATCAATGGCTGATTTCACGCCTTGAACCCGTGACCTATAGGTTACATGGAGACAACTTGATCATTGCTCCTAGGTTCCCTTCCGCTTATCCTAATATTTGTTTTGTTGCAGGTGTAATTCCAGATGAAGTTGGTAATCTTCAAGAGTTGGTTGGCCTTACATTGTATCTCAATAACTTTAGTGGATCTATCACTATTGGTATCTTCAATATCTCAACCCTTAGAGCTATTTCAATCACAAATAACCACATTTCAAGTAAAATTCCTTCCACTATAGGCAAAGGGTTACCTAATGTTGAAGGAATTTATCTATTTGAAAACAACATTAATGGTGTTTTACCTAGTTCCATCTCAAATTTGTCCAAGCTTGCTGTTCTCGAACTTGGTGGAAATGAACTTACGGGTTCAATTCCTGAGTCTTTAGGAAATTTAAGACAACTTGTAAGTCTCAACTTGTATGGTAACTCCTTCAAAAGTGACTTGAGCTTTATTACGCCTTTGGCCAATTCAAAACACTTGTATAGATTGATATTGTCTTTCAATCCCCTAATGCAATGCTTCCGAAATCCATTGGCAATCTTTCTTCTCTTCAAATGTTTGAGGCAATAGGTTGTAACCTCATGGGCCGTCTTCCAAATGAAATCGGAAAATTGAGAAACTTATCTTCTTTGTTCCTGGAAGATAATGACTTGACTGGCGTTTTCCCAACGGCAATAACTTCTTTGAAAAATCTTCAACGGCTTTCCCTTGGTGCAAACAGATTGAGTGGTTCTTTCCCAAATGGTTTGTGTGAGCTATCCAACTTGGGTTTGCTAAACCTTTCACAAAATCAAAT
Organism: Nicotiana glauca; assembly: GCA_026770625.1. NCBI lineage: Eukaryota > Viridiplantae > Streptophyta > Magnoliopsida > Solanales > Solanaceae > Nicotiana > Nicotiana glauca. The sequence goes on from MU683523.1 coordinate 5,331, forward strand.
GTGGTGAAGTATTCCGAGTTGAGGGGGTGTGACTTCTCTTAGGGAGATTTATCTTGATTCCAATAACTTCACTTCTAACATACCTTCAAGTATATGGAACCTCAAAGATACTTTGAAGCTGAACTTGTCTTCTAATTTCTTCAATGGGTCTCTACCACTAGAAATTGGAAATCTCAAGGATGCAATACTTTTGGATCTTTCCTGGAACCAAATCTCAGGCAACATTCCTAGTACAGTGGGAGGTCTACAAAAATTGATTCAATATCATTGGCTCATAACAGAATTGAAGGATCTCTTCCTGCCACTATTGGGAAACTCATAACTTTGGAAGCATTGGATCTTTCATATAACAATATGTCTGGCGTGATCCCAAAGTCATTAGAGGCACTTAAGCAACTGGGCTCCTTTAATGTCTCATTCAACAGGTTACATGGGGAAATTCCAAATGGAGGACCGTTTGTTGATCTCCCTGACCAGTCTTTCATGTCGAATGAAGGATTGGATTGTGTGGTAACCTTCAAAAGCATGTCCCAGCTTGTCCTTCTAATTCAAAGAATCATCCTAATTCAAAGGAAAAAAAGACTGATATGGATTGTAGCTGCCTCGTCAGTTATCTCTGTAATAGGGCTTGCTTCAGCAATAGTTTTCATGTTGATGAGACGTCGGGGTAAAACAGTCAATGCTGAAGATGAGTGGTTGCCCGAGGTAGCACCACAAAGAATTTCTTACTACGAACTTCAAAGAGCAACTCAGGGCTTTGATAGAAATACCCTGCTAGGTAGTGCAAGTTTTGGCTCTGTTTATAAAGGGACATTGGCAGATGGAATGATAGTAGCTGTTAAAGTTTTCAATGTGCAGATGGAAGATACATTTCAAACATTTGATAGAGAATGTGAAATCTTGCGTAATCTTCGTCACAGAAATCTCACTAAGATCATTAGCAGCTGTTGTAACTTGGATTTTAAAGCATTGATACTTGAGTACATGCCAAATGAGAGTTTAGACAAGTTGCTATATTCTCGAGATTATTGTTTAAATATAATGCAAAGATTGAATATCATGGTCGATGTTGCATCTGCTCTGGAATATCTCCATCATGGTTACTCAGTACCGATTATTCACTGTGATCTGAAGCCTAGCAATGTCTTACTTGACAACGACATGGTTGGACACCTAAGTGACTTTGGCATTGCGAAGCTTTTAACTAAGGAAGAATCTATTGCTCACACTACAACTTTTGCAACAATTGGTTACATTGCTGCAGGTGAATTCCTTATTTAACTTTGTAACCATTAAGGTTATGGATTGGTGAGTTATAAATTTATTTGCTGACATTATAATTTTTCTGTGTAGAGTATCGTTCGGAAGGCCTTGTATCCAAGAGGTCTGATGCTTATAGTTATGGTATCATGCTGCTGGAAGTTTTTACCAAGAAGAAACCTAATGATGAAATGTTCACTGGAGATTTGAATTTGAGAAGCTGCGTGCATAATTTGCTTCCTGATGAGTTGGATCAAGTCATAGATACCGACTTACTAACATTGGATGAACAAAACTTAAGTCGAAAGCTACAATGTCTGACATCTATCATGGAGTTAGCCATGAATTGCACAGATAATATTCCAAGTGAAAGGATGAACATGACTGATGTTGTAGCAGCATTGAAAAAGATCAAACAAAAGCTTTCTTCTTATTATTGGACGACTAAACGAAGTAACATCAGGTACTTTCCATATTCCTGTGGGGAAAAAAAGGCTATAAAAGTTCAGTAGCATTTAACCATCAGTAATTGTTTCCTCCAGTGTCATTGCAGGAGATTGTGTGACTATTTGAAGTTAGAAGGATGGAAGCTACAACTTTGTAGAGTACTCTACAAACACCACAGCCATGTTTGTAGAGTTATCCAGGTGGCCAGCATTGTGTCCAAAAATATTAGTAGCATTACATTCCGTAGTTTTTCTACCAAATGTAGTTCCTAAGATGTCTGCCTATACCGCATCATTAGCTAACATCACAGGAACTACCAAAATCCTTGGTTTGTCAAAAGAGCTTCACCTTTACCCCTTCTTTACCTAGGGGGTCGGCCACCCGGTTCTGCTCTCTGTAACTATGGCTGATGACTGGGTTTCCCAGTCGAGCCATCAGTAACCTGCATTCAAAAATAATGGGTTTATAAGGCAAGTGTCCTGATTCCGACATATTAATAACTTCCATAGAATCCGTATTAATGTGTAGTGGAGTCAAGTTGAGTTCCACTGCAATCTTAAGACCCTGAAACAAAGTATTTAATTCAGCCAAGTTATTCATGAAGCCTACTACCCAATCACCTTTATTCTGAAAGATATTAGTTCCTTGTAATTACTTATCTAAAGTCACGGTTTTACCTTCTTTTGGCCTTAAGGGGTCGTTTGGTATGCTGACTAAATTATCTTGGGACTATAATCCCTGGATTAATTTATCTCACCTGGGAGGTGGGATAATATAATCCCAATTTTGAATGGATAAGGTGGGATATCCTGGGATAAAATTTATACTATGTTTGGTTGGCGGTATAAATTTACAGGATAAATTTATGCAGTCAACCAAACATGGTGAGATAATAAATTTAGGCTGTTAATCAAATATGGGCATAAATTTAATCTCACACCTTATCCCACCTTATCCCGCATGTCAAACGACCTCTAACAATATAAGCTGAAGGACAACATGAGTAAAACGTCTATAGCTACTGATAAATCTATCTATAATTAAAAGGAGAAGAAAAAGCTTTCTCATTGCACCAAGTATCATCATCAGAATATGCCACATGACACTTTAGGACAATCTTTCAAAAAAATAGTAGCTATAAAATTATTTGGAAAAAAAAACTCCATCAAAATTTCAGATTTCTTTATTCTTTTTCCAAAAATATTTCTTTATTTTTAAAAATTAACTGATTTGAAAACATACTTTTTTTAACCTTTAACTTTACAAAATAAATCTGATTTAAGATATTATTTAAAAATTAAAACTTAAAAATTGAAAATTTAAAATATACTTTTTTTTCCTCCTTAGCTTTGAACCATGAAGATCGAAATTTCTTTTGAAAATTTATTTAATTCAAATTTAAGATTATTTTTTATTTAACTGATTTTAAAACATACATTTTAAAAAATTAATTGATTCAAAATTATTTGACCATGAAGACTCACTTTTCCTAAATTTCCTATGCAAAAATAACAGTACCTCTAAATTGAAACTCACGAATATAGGCACGACTGAAACTCACGAAACTGACGGCAACTTCTATTTCTCAACTGACGGCAACTTCTATTTCTCCGAGTCGGTTCCTTATTCAAATCTTCCTACTATCAAAAATTCATGAAAACATATGGTTTTTACAACTGCGATGGAAGTTGAAGGTTGTTCGTATGGGGGAAGTACAGATCGTTACAATTTAAACGTTACTTTCTCGATTGAATTGGTTCTACAAAATGAAAAGGTATTAAAAAATTTTATTATCTTATAATTCTTCTTGCTAACTCTGTTTTTTAATTTACATATGAATACACATGGGATAATCAGTAGCAAAAAATCTGATTGAAGCATTTGTGCACCACACATGTATCCTTAATTATGTTTCTCCGTGATATACTACAAGACGTATCACGTTTTGCTTCTCTATTTTTTAATTTGCAAATTTGAATTTTTTTTCCTCCACTATTTGTATATAATTTCTGTGCGCGTATTCATGGGCTAATCAGTACCAAAAACCCGATTGAAGTATTTGTGTACCAAACATACGTATCCTCAAATATGTTTCTCAGTGATATACTACAACATGTATCACATTTTTCTTTCTGCATTTTGCAAATCTGGATTTTTTGCTCTGCTCTTCATATATTTTTTAGCTTCGATGAGCGTATTCATGGAACAGTTCCTCTTAGAGGCTGACTCAAACCATCTCTCCTCCAAGTTTCTCTGTCTCTAATGAGTTAGCTAAGGTTGTTGTTCAAGTTAAAACAATTAGCGAATTAGTGGAGTCCATACAAGAGAGTGAACTATTTTGTATTTTATTAATTCAAGCGTTCTTTAAAGTCAATAGTTGTTCTATGCACATATGTTACAATGAAAAGCACATACCTCTAAGTCGTTGTGCAATAAAATCAAGCTAATTAACTTAGTTTGTAGGTTGATACATATGTTGGGTACCAGCCAAACAAGTCAGCGTCGCCTCTCTGTTGCCTTCAATCAGGTCCTAAATTTCTCCAACAATAAGCTTATTATGTAGCGTGTGAGCATACATACTAAAAGTGTTCTCAAAATTGATAAGATCATACCTATTAGAGGCAACCAGAGAATAAAAAAGATCAGCTTGACTTTTAGAGGAGGTTGGATATAGTATATAACTTAAGAGGGAATAACGAAAGGGATAGTATTCTACCCTTAAAATTTATTAACTTATTTACATATATTGAATACTATTTAGCTTTTGAATTACCACTTTATCCATGATTGAATTAATTGAGGAAGTTAGTGTACCTTCTCTGTTGCTGCAATTTTATTGCCGTTGAAAGTTGAATTCTGTTTTCTTGGACTGTAAATGGAGAATATTTACTAATCCTATAAATCGTACCATTCCGAAACATTTCTCTAGCATAACCTACAATAAAATCTCCACGACACATTCCCTGTCAAGCCTTGATGAACCTTTTTCCATCACTATTTCTCAGTTATAATTTTTTTCTCCATGAAACATATTTAACAGTTTGAGATAAACATTTAGAGAAATACGTTTTAGGAACTTTATTCACTATTATGAGTTTCTTAGAAGTAGTAGAGGATATTTCTGATATTCAATTTGGTGGCTATACATTGTGACAAATTAAACATTAATTTAATTTTTTATTCTTCACTTATAACCAGTTGATTGGCTAATATTTATATACCCTTACTTAATACTACACTAATTACTGCAGATGTTACGTGAATTCACTAAAGAAACCTGCAAGAACGATTAAAATGTATTCCAGTTTGATGACATTGAGAAAGTGAATGTCCTTAACTCTGTTATGGTTGTTTAAGATACTTCCAGATACCTAGGAAGAGTTGGCAGCCTAAACTTGTCATTTTTAAGCTCAATAAATTATGCAGAAGATCATTTTAGGCGGAATAGTCTTTAACATACCATGACAGAGTTGAGGACGTTCACTTTCTCGTGGAATTCATCCAGATTCTTCTTCCTTCCTCTTTCTGCATTGTACTTGCATCATTTCTTTCAACATATAAAAAATGTGGCTGGTGCAATTGGTACAACCAAAATATTTTTCATTGAAAATTTCTTTGGGATAAGTTTTTTTTTCCCAGATATGTTGAATTTTACTTGCAAAAGAAGGGCCATGCCAGATCAGGTGACATGAACATCAATCGCTATGAGGTATTCCAAGATGTACGATTAAGGCAGCTGGATAAGACCATTGAGGCGCCGTAATTCAGCCAGCTTGCTTACTTGATTAAAATTGGCAAATCTTTGTTCAGTAAGCTTTTTTTTTATTTATTCTGGGTCTCATGGCTATTGATGAAAATTAATCTTTCATGTTCTTAGGAGTTTTTTCTTCTTTTTTAAATCGGATGTCTCAAAGAGATCCTGGGGAGTTTTTCTTTCCATTACGTAAAAGAACCAAAAAAGAAATGAGTGGATTTCTTATGTAATTTTTCAGAATTTATTGTAGTAATTTTAATTTATGCAAGTCACGAATAGTTGGCAATGGTTCTCTTAATACTAATTATTACTAGAATTAGACTCTATTTAAGTTTGTGAATAATGATGTTTATCTTTTCTCGATACAAATCGTTAAAGAATAGTTCATTGTGTTTTCATTAGACATTTATTCCACACATAATCGACGTGGTTATTGATTTCTATTCACCCATTTAATATATTGCATGCAACAATTCAAAAACTAATAAAAATGAAAACGACAATCTAGGAAATAATGGAGGTGAAATAGCAAAACATATGTTTATCGAACTCTGACATAACATAGAGGCATAAAAGAAGTGTTGTGAGTGTGTGTGTGTGTATATATATGCATAGAAAGGAAAGAATTTATTTTGTGAGAGGAACTTTTTCCCATAACTGTTTCTCAGTCTTAATTTATCCTTCATTAAACATATTTGACCGTTAGAGATAAACACTTAGAGGAATACATTTCAGAACTTTATTCATCAATATGAGTTTCTTAGAAGTAGAATAGGATTTTTCTGATATTCAATTTGGTGGTTATATATTGTGATAACTTAAAACTTAATTAATTCTTTACTTCTCTTACAATCGGTTGATTAGTTATTGTTTAGATTCCCTAGCATAATACTACTTTAATTACCACAAATATCACATGAAATTATTCAAGAAAGCTATAAGTACAACGATTACAATATATTCCAGTTTGATGAATTAATATGATGAATTCTTAACCGGAGCTACCTCTGTTAATTACTATTCTATGCATTAATAGTGAACTCATGAAACATCTTTGAAATGCTAGACTGAGCGCCTTATAGATTTGGCGATTGATCCTCCTTTTCTAAACCAAAAGGATATAGAAATGGATAAATATTAGCTTCAACTTTTTGGTTGTTTGAAGTACAAACTTTTTAAGCCTATGATACAACATTTATCAAATTGAGATATAACATTTGATAGTGTGGTTTTTCACCTAAGAAAATATATTTCTTTTATTTTTTATGGTGAAGGTTAGTGCTTTCAAAATATTTACTTGCTTACTCTTTTCTTTTAGGTAGCTGAATACTAGATATGTGCTAAAATGCAATTTGTTAAAATTTAGCTCTATCACAATAGGGACTAAAACAATCGATTGGAAAATCAGAAAAGAACAAATATTTTTCCCATCGACTAACATGCTACTGCTAGGTTCCACTGGCGAAGATACATATGTTCCCCACAGTCTCTATTTCATGCTGTTGTAGGTTACCAGCCTTGAAATGGTGTGTTTACCTTTATAGAACTCTGAAATTAATGTCTCAACATGAGAAACCATGACAAGAAGGGAAGGGCTTATGAACCTTTTATTCAGAAAAATAACATTCTACAAATTAGCCTAAAGAATATTAAACTCTTCTTCCTGCATGAATAACATATTTGGTATTCAACTACTCTTTCAATTTTTACATAGCTACGACATTATCTTGGTGTGTTATTGAAAAAGCATGTCGATGGCTTTGTTGATTCTGGGAACAACTAATATTTTTGTCATGGAACAACTAATATACGCTTTACATACAGATTTTTTTAGTCATCGTCTTATGATATGTCTAACAAATGAAAACTCATAATTTATAGTTTAATCAATAAGCAAGATTTCTTAGTGGCAAATAATTTATGCAAAAAAATTTCTCTATCACGGTTGGAAGTAAACAGTCGCTTGGCACTCAAATATTTACTAATCGCTCTCTTCTTTGGAGTGAATGAATACCAGTATCATTCTCACATCTAAGGTATACTGTTCATCAAATTTAGTTCAAGCATCTTCAATTTTTGTCGAGTCATAAATGTAGCATTCGCTGATCGAGTAAAAAATTATTAACTGTCATGGTCTGTGAAAGGTTGAAATAGGTTTGAGCTTTTACATAGAAATTTGAAGTTTATTTGAACCGGTGATTGGCAATTGTCATTTTAAAGTTTTATGTGAACCATTTATTGGCTTAAGGATATGAGGCGATAGTCAAATAAAAGCAGCTGAGGCTCAGAAAAGAGTTGCAACACTAGGCGCAACACCAAAACTGATCAAATCTCTCTGGTAACAGTCATTTTTGAATTACTTTAGGCACTTGTAACTTTTAAGTCAGTTGTGATACTTGCAGAAGCCACACTGACCAAGCAAGTTTGCTATGCAAGCACCATGTTGAACTTTAGGATAACTATTTTGACTATATGTACTTATATTTAAAGGAATTTTCATGATGTTTAGACTTCTTAATTTGGCTTTGATGTTTCTATTTTCAAATGTCACATAGAAGAGTTATATACCTATTCTCTCTTCTTTGCATTTCCTTTTCCCCGGTCCTTTTTTAAAGTAATTCAGTCTACAAACTCATGAATCATAAACTTTAATGGAAATAATATATCTAAGTAAAATAATAATATATCTTTGCCGACACGTCGATACCACGATCCGCTGGTGCCGTTGGAAAAAAATTTCTGGAATCACAATATTTACAAAAAAAAAAGTTCCAGATTCTTCGTAGATTTATACATATATGCTTTTGAATATAGTTAAGGTATTCTGCTATTATACTTTTTACAGCTTTGCGCGTTCTGACTAAAAAAAAAAAATTTCTCTACAGACACATCGAAATCACGACCCACTTGTATTGTTGGAAAAGGACTTATAGAACTACAATATAAAAAAAATCCAGGTTTAGACTATTTGTATATTTAAACAAATATTCTTTTGAGCTCAGTTCTGAATTTTTGTCATTATGCTTTTTCCAGCTATGCACCACCATACTATAAAATTATATCTCTTTGCAAGGATATCAAAATCATGATCCGCTTATTATACCATTAGAAAGAGGATTTATGATACTACAATATATATAAAAAAAGTTAAGGTCCAGATTCCTTGTTAATTAATATAGATATGCTTTTGAATTCAATTATAAATTTTTGGTATTCTACTTTTCACATTTTTGACCGTTATGACTAAAAAAATTACGTCTATCTTCATACAAGTTGAATAGCCAATCTGCTTATGTTGTTTGAAAGAGGACTTATAGAACTACAATATATACAATAATCAAGTCTAAATTATTTTTATATTTATAAACATATTCTTTTAACTCAGTTATAAATTTATGTTATTCTGCTTTTCTCAGTTTTGTGCGCCCTGACTAAAATAATTATATCTCTCTGCAGCCATATCAAAACTACGATCCACTTATGCCGTTGGAAAGAGAATTCTGGAAATACAATATATGCAAAACTTAGGTCCAAATCCTTTGTAGATTTGTCTCCTTTCTTCCGGTAATATCAATCTTTCTTCATATGGAATATTTTGTATTTGTTATGTATTCACTGTGATTGAACTATATTTTATACTTTAGCTGTATCACAATGGTTCACATATCAGAGTCTTTTAATTACTTTCATCAACACTTTTGGCCATCGTTGCTGAAGCACCATTTTTTTGGTTGAGTTCAATCCAACAATTATGAAGGTGAATTTTGTACATTTTTCTTAAATAACCAAAGTACCTCAATCAGGTTCACAAGTAAAACATTATTCTCAGTTAATACCATTACTCATTATGAGTCATGGAGGAAGAGTTTGGGTGCCAATTCAAGTGATTAATTGGTCAATTAAGTACTATTAGGTTTGTGTATCGAACATTTCATAAAATTATCAAATTTGCCTTTCTACTAATTATTCTCTTTACTACTTTGATAGGGTTGTACGGAAGTTGTCGATACACTACTACCTCTTGAGAAGGTTCAAATACATTCTATTTTCCATGTATCTCAACTCAAAAAATTGTCACTACTCTTGCGTAAATTATTTATCTGCATATTCTAGATTTGTTAGGTCCACTATACCTCTTGCCTCAAAGGCGGATGCGGCCTTATATAATCGGGTAATGTGCACTCATAAAATCAAAATTTAGGTTTCATCCCATGCTTATCCAAGGCTAATCTTGCTTGCACATATGTCAAGGTGGTTGGTGGCACTAATGCAAGTGCCTATTCAATGGGCATGCTTTATCTAGCCGTTGCTACTTGGGAATTCCTTTTTTTACTGATTCTTTCTCAAATTACATATACCTATGACCTGGAATAGTAAGCCATAACATCTTCCATGGACAAGAAAACCGCAATGCTTGATGAAGTGCATGATAAATATCATCAAAGTCAAAAGTACATAAGAAATAATAAGCACTCCAGATCAAAATTATGAAAAGATTTTTATATAGCAATTTTAAAGCAGTTATTGTCAATTTTAATTTTAAAGTTTATTTGAACCAGTGATTAGCTTCAACATATGAGGCGAAAGTCAAATAAAAGCACTTGAGGCTCTGAAAGCAGCTGCAACACCAGCCACATCACCAAAATTGGTCAAATCTCTATAGCCATGGTAATTTTTGAATTGCTTCAGCCACTTCCAAGTTAGATGATATTTGTAGAAGCCACTCTAATCAAGCAACTTAGCTATGCAAATAGCAAACAGAGAAACCAGAAAAAAAATTCAATGCAATCATGGAGAGTTTATCATTTCAAGTGGTAATCTGACTGATGAATACAAAGAAATGACATGTAATGTAAGCCTGACATCTTTTTTAGAAACAACTCAAAAAAATTCATCTATTTGATTTTTGATTTAAGTTTTTTGAATGTGATCGTTAAATTTTATCTGCAATATACATCTCTTTCTATTATTTCTTTCCTCTCTTTTTTCCTTTGAGCTAATCCGTGCATCGCACGGGTACGTATACTAGTGTATATTTAATAAAAAAATTGTGAAGATTAATATATAAACTATGAGTTCATGCAAATTCAGAACTCATAAACTTAAAATCCTGATTCTGCTTATGATTGTGATGAGTCTCTCTATAATATATAAACACAAAAGCTAGCTCGTGAGACGAGGATAATCCAAAACTTTATAAAGAGACAAAAAAAAAATCGCTCATATAATGTGGGCACTTAACTGATGGTACTTATTGTCATATATTTTTACTTCACATTATAAATAAAAATGCAATACATTTGCTCATTTATATATTGAACCATTCAAAATACTCTTATGGTACCAGATCTGTAACCCCGCAAGTCTTTAGATAGAGTCCCACATCGGTAAAACACAATAGGCATGTTGGGTATATAAGTTAACAAGCCTTAGATCCTAGTAACACGTTTTAAATACGTGAGGATCTATAAGTCCAGAGCAGACAATATCACTAGCAAGTTGGGTTGTTACAATATCACCCTTCTTTCTTTGTTGATAAAATCAGTACAATTTAATTTTCACTTCATCTTCATATGTTCCTTCATTGTAACACTGACTTTGAATTCTCATGCATTGTAGCTTCTTTTTGTTACATATACCTTACTCTTCCTTTCTCAGTCTTTCACCTGAAAGCGGTAAAAAAATCGCAAAATCATTTGAAAGTACCTAATTGCTCGACCAACTTTTTATAACCGTCATTTGTAAAACAAATAGAGAAAACATGTTAGACCGAAAGAATAACGTGTTTTGACTATTGTATTTTATTTTTGTAAGTGTATTTTTCAATTGAATACGATTTTATTTGCTCAAAAAAAATCCTTCAAGTCATTTCTTCAAGTGTTTTTAATTTTTTTTTTTTTAAGCGAGGTGGAAGAACATGCAAGATAAGTTAATCGAACAGTTAAAAAAAAATAAATAAATAAAAAATAAACTCAAGAAAATTAATAAATTTAACTTATATGCACTAAGAATTTTAAAATGTTGTACTTAATTAAATCGCATATATGATAGTTATAGATAAGTTTTTATAATAAGTATTAATTAATAAACTGATAAAAATTGTAACTAATCTATTACCACAAATTAAAATTTTAAATTCTATGATAGCGTAATAAGTTTTATACTAACTTTTGTTAAGGGGACGTTTGGTTTGTTCTATAGGATAAAATAATCATGGTATAAATTATACATTTTTTATTTCTTTGTTTGGTTACTGTTTTCTTTCCTGGTATAAGTAATTCTTGTATAAGCTTATACATGAGTTATTATTTTAATTTATACCACCTCCATGTGGGATAAGCAAAATATGGATTACTTATACATAGAGATAATCAAATTGACAAAATCACCCTTCTCTTTAAATCTTTTCTCTAACACCGTCGGGCATTTGTCTTTCTTTAAGGACCATGGTTAAAATAGAAAATAAAAATCTTCCCAACTTAAAATCAAGGCTGAATATATACATAGACATGTAAAATTGTCATATTTTTTATTTAGACGCCTCAAGTAGACCTTGTTTGGTTGAACAACTGTAGTAGGGCCTGTGAGTACGTGATTTTTGCCCTATATGAATTATTCCTAGAAATTCAAAACAAAATAATCTTTTTCAGTGTTTGCAATTTTGTGGATTTTTCGTGGCATTCTCTGTTAATTAATTTTTCGTGTGTGCATTTTAATTAGTGAAAAATACAAAAAATGTGTTGCATAACCATTTAGGGGTTAATTTCGCATTTTAAGAATTATTTAGTAATTAAGTTATTTTATAAAAGGAAATTCACAAAAATAGTCATTTTGCATCCTTAATTTTAATTTTTGATTTTGAGTAGTTTTTCTTTGATTTATTAATTGTGGTAGCTATTTAGGATTAGTTAGTATTTTGGATAAGTTAATTTGATTTTATAAATTAATTTAGGATTTTAGTTCTAAATTTTAAAAAAAAAGGAAAAAGAAAGAAAAAGAATTAATTTAGTTAAGAAAAAGAAAGGAAAACAAAGAGGGATTTTTTTTATTTATTGGGCCAAGTCTCCTAGCCCAACAAGAATTACCCCTGAACCGGCCCAAACCCGCACCCCAACCCGGTCCACCTCCCCAGCCATACCAAAACGACGTTGTTTGGCCTCATTAAATTATAGTCGTCGAGGTTGTTTGATGGGACGGTTCTGAAGCTGGGATCACATAATATTTATATGTCCAAACGCCTAACCTACCCCCCAGCCCGTCTCTCTCACCCCGTCTCTTCAGATACCTAACCTAACGCCGCCCTGAGACCACCGCCTGCCGCCCGCCGGAAATCGCCTACGGCGGCGGCTGGCGGCCAATCGCCACCAAATTAACACCAGATACCCTCCTCCATCCCCACATCCCAAATCTTCACTCCATTCTTCCCAAATCCCTTTGGAATTGCTCGAATGTCAGATCAAAAAATCAAAACCCTAGCGCCGCCACAATTTCCCCGGTGGCGGCGCCACCTCTAGTCAACCCCAAATCTTTACCATCGTCTCCTCTCCGCCTCTACATCCTCAATTCGCAACCAGTTGCCTTCAAAACCTATCCAAACCCCTCGAAGCTCGAATCAGATACCCTAGTTATTTTTTTAGTTCAAGATTCCCTGAGTCTTGGGGTTCAAATACGAATCAAGAGTCGTATTAACCAAGTTTTATTTTGAAAGCTTTGGCTAATTCGAATCTTGGCTCGATTTTGAGAGACTCTGGCCGGCTCCTGCTCTTTCACCTTTTGATTCACTCGTCCCGGTTAGTTATCGCCTTTCCTGCTTTCCTTCTTCAATTTTCCTTTTGTTTGCTTATTTGATTTTGATGATTCGTCTTTTTTCCTTATTTAGTAATGGGTCCGTTGCATGCCTAAAATTTAGGTTGTACTAATTATTAGCATTTTAATATGATTGACTCCTTTCTTCTTCAGTATTTTTGATTTTATTGTTGCCCGTCTCTATGTGCTTTGTTTCATTAATTTTCTGTTTTGATACTAAAATGGCTGAAATGGTTTGTGTTCACCTATTTTATGGCCTGTGATTCTTCTTATCACATTTTGGGCCTCGAAGGTTCAAGAAGCCCAAATGCTATTGGAACCTACTGATGCAGTAGCCCAAAGACCATGGGTTAATTTGACCCGTTTGGTAGGCTAAAGTAAAAAACAAGAGTATGGGGGGTAGTTTTGGAAATTGGTTGAGGAAATCTAATCAGTAACTGCCTAAGAAGCTTCTAGTAGGGGTTTTTATTGAATTTCAGAATTGTAGTAGTTTTTACTTGGCAAACAAGTCATAAGATTAGTGACCTAAGGGGTATAATAGAATCTGAAAGGTTGCCCTATTTGTTTGCCTATAAAGGCACCCTTTTCTGGCCTTAAAAAAAACCGAAGAACTGGAGAGATAGATTTCAGAGAAATATAAAAGAAGCAAATTCTACTATTTCATTGAGGATGCCTGATTTTTCTTCATTGTGGAATTCGAAAATGATTTGAATATTGGTTTAAAATCTGATTACAAGTTGCTGATTTTTGGTTCAAGTGGAATTTTTTTCCCTTGGGGTTGCTACATTTCATTTCTGGGTTTGAAGTTGGAGTTTACTAATTTTTGCTAATTGATTCTTGTTGTTGTTGTTGATCCCTACTGTTCTTACTGTTGATTCTTCACCCCTGTTTCCTCCTATTTCCAGGTATGCCTCAACTTGAATAGCATGTGAGATGTAAAGAGGGGCCTCGTATATGATTCAGATAATGAATAAAATGATCTTCGTTGTTAAGGGATTGATCATGTGTTTTACTTGTTTAAATTAGTGCAATTACTGGAATATTACTGTACTCGGGCATGGTTTATGTAATCTAATTTAGGACCCAAAAAAAAATCAAGGCAACCATCATTTTTTGATATCGCAAAAAATCCCTAAAAATGGCTAAACACAAGCGGCATCCATTCTTGAAAGGATGATAGACCAAAAAAAAAAATTCAATCTTCAATTCCCTAACTCCTAGAAAGGAACGAACAAAGGTATCTATATGACTTGGAAGTGACGAGGAAGGTCTGTTGGATGATAGATGAACTATTAAATGTATGATCTCTATTGTGATTGGATGTGTAGCCCCGAGTTATGGGCGTGTCAAGAATCTTTTCAAGACTCCTAGTTGGGAGTGAAGTAAGTTGCATGTTGTGGTATGAGTTCAAACTCAGGAAGACTAAGTGACTGTGTAATGTGTATGACGGTGGAAGGTATACAGAAATGTTATATTGAGGCAAAGCAGGTGGGTTATCTCCTGCGGAGTGTTCTAAAGTGGTATGATCCCTATGTTTTCTGTTAGAAGATGTCAATCACAAGTGAAATACACGTGTTGAAATCTAAATTGGTCACTTAGAGAGTGGGTGTATCTGTTGCGAAGTTGAAGGTGCGAATTGCAGAAGAGTTAAATTCTAACTGGTCTATGTTCTCACAAGCTTATAAGGGATTTGAGTTAATCTCATTATGATATTATGACAGCAATAGAGTACATGCGTATGATTTATTGAGTGCGTTTTGATCTATGGCTTCGAGCCAAGTTGGGGAGTTTGCTATTGATTAAGTTTATTGCACGACTAAGTACTATGTTGGTTCCAGTTTGAGGCGCGTTGGTGAGTCAGTTATGGCTTACGGAGATTGGGGTTGAGGATGGTTGTGAAGGAATTTATTTTTATTTTCAAAGGTTATGCGGTGCCTCGTATGTGTGTGAGAATCATAGGATGTCTTAAGTTGCTGTTAGTAAAGAGTGCTCGGTGCATAGAGTAGGAAGATGCTTGCTTGTATTGTGATGAGGTCATATCTTGCGGTGTCAGAGTGCTAACGAGGCACGAGTGGTTCTGTTCATTGGATCAGGCTAAATGCAGTTAAACAAAGTAAATGACTCTCGAGAATGGTACTAATGTGTTCGAGATTTTACATGTGACAATTGGGTATCTTGAATTTGTATATATGATTAGAACTGAGTCTACATTGGGAGAGGTCAAGATGTGTAATTTTTTTATATCAATTGTGGGATTCTATGTAGCACTATCAGGAAGGTGCAGGTAATGGTTCGGAATTCGTATAGTGTTCTATGATGTTTTGACTTGCGATGTAGCAGTTGGAAGGTACGAAATGGTTCGTGGGATGTGAGATAGCATGGTCCCGTGATTCAAAGTCACTCGGGATGAGTGCAGATGGATGGTGTTATATGTTGAATGTAGTTACTATTATTCCTAGGGCAATCAGGGTAAGTCGAAAGAAGATGGATTGGTTAGCCATATATTTGTTGGCATATTGGTGGTAGAGATTAATTCCTTCAGCATGATCAAGTTACATGTGTGATTTGTGGCAGTATAGGTGAGGCCTGTCGTCCGTCGTAATTGATGTTATTCAAGAGTATTCCATTGTTATGGGTCTGTTACGTGTAGGCGGATCCCGAAAGGGTCAGGGTGGGTTGGATAACTACTTAGAGATTTGCATATTCTACGGTTATGAGAATTCACCTGTGTGTTGCTATGGTTCTCCTGAAGTGAGTTAAGTGGAAAGTTTTATATGATGAAGTGTTAATCTAATAATGGTTCCAAAATTGTGATGAAAAGCGTGTTCTATCGTATGTTGGCATGTTGGGTGCAATGAGTGGTATGGAATTTGAAGTGAAGATAGAGGTAACAACTCGGTATGGACAAGGGTGTCACGAGCTAGGATGAGCAGGGAAGAAGTCTCGACGTTTAAGGTAAATCGGTATTGTCTTCAGCGTCACCTGAGAACGGTGTTTTCTGAAAAGGCTTTGCACCCTAGTTAATGATTCTTGATCGCTTTTCAGCGTTAGTGCGGTCGGTGGTTTGGAGGTATGACCCAGTTATTCATAATGGTTGGTTATGGGATTTGATCACGCCCAACTCTAGTCCTAAAAAGGATAAGAGGTCGCTGCAAATATAATCCGGTCTAAAAGTCCGGAGTCGAATCCCACAGAGAACTAAGGCTTAGTTGTATTTGTTTAATATCACCACGAAGACAAGATGAAAAATAAATAAACAGTTGAAAACTAACTATGCTTGAGTTGTAAACAATTGAAATAAAGGTCTGAGGTAATGGTTTCCCCCGTTGTTAATTTCCTTAGTTGTATGTTTCTTATAGCTTTGACTTAGTTGCCTCTATCAATCATGAACCCTCCAGCTATCATAAATCTCTCTCAAGCAATTATGATAATTTACTAGACGCACTCTCTCAAGCTACACTAGCTAGATTCACATTACAGTTCACTTAGATCGCACCCGATGTATCGTTATCTCTAATCCAACCTCTAAACCCTCGGTTATGACTCTCGCCTATACTCCGGGAGTGGTGTTGTTCAAACAACTACCTAAATATGCACTCTCTCTCAAGAAGATACATAATAAATAGGAATGGCTAATTGAGGATCCTTTTAATTAACCACAATCAAAACGTAGTTGAACAAATAGAGATAAACAACCAATTCAAAACTATATTAATATAGCAACCAAATCATCGCCAACGGGTTTCACCAAAACCCTAGAAAACGAATTAGCTATTCATAATAGTAAGTAAAACTACAATACTAAAAATCATAACCAACAATGAAAAATAGGAAAAGGAAGGAAAAACTTGTTGAAGAATTTCCCGCCTTGCTCTCAATGTGTTCTTGCCTCCTTAGGTCTAATTTGTATCCAAAATATGTCCCCTCTCTTTTCTTTGCCGGCCTCCTTTGTTTAATATAGGGTTTAGGGCTTAACATCCCGTGTTTAACACTTTGGTCCCTGAAATTTTTGTGTTTTGCCGCGGTCCCATCGTGGTTATGCCAGGACCGCGGCCAGAATGGTCCTCTGAATCTTTGGTAATGTTCTGTCGCGTTCCTATCGTAACCACGGTTTTTCACCCTGTTCCGTTTGGAATTTGGAAAAACGTAAAAAATGAAAGTTGTATCCATTTGAGTTAAATTTCCAACCATATATTATGGAGCCCAAATGGAGTTTTGAGAAAAACGTTATGTCTATTTTACTAGACATTGCGCAATATGCCTCCTCGAGTCTTCGTTCGTACTTAATTATCAAATTTGATCCCCGAATACGATCCCGGCTTAATTTCTTGGGCTTTTACTCAAACTTCAAAGCTCCAAATCACTTGAATTCATTCCATAACATCTATATAGCTCAATCACTCCTACAAGGCATAAAACACACCGTTAGTGCAAAACACTAGCGATTAAAGTGCAAACTTAACTAAAGTACAGTAAATTAGAGGGTAATAATCGACTAAAATATGTAATTATAGCCTATCATCAACACCCCACACTTAAACCATTGCTCGTCCTCGAGCAATCAAACTACACATTTTTTTTATAGACATGACCTTTTTAAACAATTCTCCTAACTCATCACACCAAGAGTATTTAAAATAGACTAAGCAAAAAAGTGTAACATCTTCACCTCAAGATTTGACTCACAAGTACCATGCATTATTCACAACTCACCTACTTACTCTAACATAGAGGTCGCTGACATTACATTTCCTTCATGAATCAAGTGCCCTCACAACACAAGAGAGTAGTTCCACACAATAAAATTTAAGAACACTTAGGAACTCAAGATAGAAAGAATTCACTCACTCTCAGAAATAACATTCATATGCCACAAAAGATGCACCATAAGCTTGCCCATAGTGTATTACTCCAGCAATCGAGCTCATTCAATCTTGGATCAATTAGGACTTTATTTGGTTGTAATGTAGGCTATGAGACTGGTAGGATACATTTAGATATAAGAGTGACTACACCTCCCTAAGCACTTTAATACATACATTTTAACATTTAAACCCTATACTTATGTCAAACTAAAATTCCACCTTCACATCAATGTAAATTACCCCATTCTTGTTTAAGCACACTTACGTCAAGAGCCACAACTTATCAAGGAATTTTTTATTTTTACAACAATCCAGCTATTTTTTTCCAATTCAAGTGGCTTTTATTTTTTCAAAACAGTGCACCTTTTTTCTTATTTCATTAGTTCCACCCAAAATTCAAACCAACCACCTCATACTTTAACTTTTACAAAGTTCATAAACAATTCAAGTGCTCATGAGAGGTTACAATGGTTCAAATAGATGGTTAATTCAAATAAATGGGCAAGGCTTATAATGTGGTTGCCAAAGAAAAATGATTATAGGATCAAAGAGGTTAACTACGATACATAACAATTAGGTAAATAAAATATACATATCTAGCTCAACAAGAAAATGCCTATATCACTTCCAAGATTGAACAACACTACTATTTCGCTTTGCAAACACACAGGGCAAGTTCTAGGCATCAAATGCAATGCACTGAATAACGCAAAAACTTACACACACATGGCACATAACTCACTCAGGATTGGATTCATAGACACTCTAGTCAAAGCATTTAAGTAAAGTTAAGATAATACAATTTAAGGTACTTCTACAAGAGTCAAAAACTGAGCCTAAGCGTCACAAATAAAGTACTCACTATTCTCACGGCATAGCAAAGTCAAGAGATATTGCTTCAATTCACATCACAACACAATGGCTCCTACTCCCAAAAAAAACTAACTACACCCGGTTCAAATAAAACCCTTGGAAAAGAACCATGGCCCAAAGAAAAACCAAGGGGAGTTACTACACTATCTAAAACAAAACAAAAAATATTTTTGGTATTTTCTTTAGACTTACTTCCCTCAAGAAAACTGTCTAGAAGATCCGTCATCAGGAAAAGTCCAATCTTTTAAAAAAGGATTTATTTAATTAAACAAACACAGCTAAAGTAGCATGAAAAGCCACTCAGACAATCTCCTCTCCCCTCATTTAAAATTGTGCATTGTCCCCAATGCACACCCATACATACAAGAGGGTAAGAGAAACTCCCTGGTACGTCAAAGGCCGATGCACTAGTAGTTCATGGGGTACTCAGACTTCTCCTAAGCTTGGTTCTTCGTGCGGGTACCTCACACTTAGTTTCAACCATTTGGTTTGTTGTTGCATCCTTCCAATGGCTTTGCATTCCATGCTCCTAAAATGAAAAAAATTGAAACTACAAGAATAATAAAAAAATTTAAAAAAAATAAATTAAAATAAAAAATAAAGATGGGTTGCCTCCCAACAAGCGCTTGATTTAACGTCGCGGTACGACGCGAATCACTTTTTGCCTCCACCTTGAACTTATGAATTGAGCCCCCAATTTGGCTTCAAGTATTCGGTTATGCTCCAGGGGTGGTGGAACGAATATAATTGGCCCAAGCAACCATTGTACTATTCTGCACTTCTTGGCTTTTAGATGAGGTATGTAGTCCTGTTTTTCTGGCAAGAAAAATTCCAGAATATAGGCACCTTGTTCCTCATTCTTTGACTTCTCAATCAGCTCGGATGAATCTATTTTCGTATTGTCATCCAAGCACAATGTAGAAAAATGTTTGGAGTGAGGACCACTGCGCGCACACACATGAACTTCAGGACTTTCAGTATCCTCAACATCAATGATACTTGAGTCAACAAAATTTGTATCCTCAATGTCCTTGGCTGACTCTAGACTCACTTCTTCAACATTGACATCTTCAAATTCTAATTGTCTAGGTTGTTGATGTTCTACTTTGACCTCCCCAATTAATACCTCAAATTCCTGCTCTTCTTGGCTACTATCCTCAATATTGGCTTGTTGGGCATTAAAAGCTCCAACCACTTGACTCAATTGAGCCTCCAACTTGCGAATAGTTGCCTCTTGCCTTTCTATGTGCAATTGTTCTCATTGTTTTGTTCCATAAGGCACTTTAGCATATCCTTTATCTCCTTCAGGTCTACATTCCCAGGTTCTTTGTTCTTATTAACTTCACAAGAAGGGGTAGAACTATCATAGTAAAAGGTTGGGGGAACATAAGAAATATAAGAACAACCATAAAAGTGACCATTTTTACCACCACACACATCACACACATTCTACAAAAAAGATTGAGTTGGTGCACATAACTCACTAAAAGTTCAAACTTGAACCCTAGCAATATATACAGCTACAACTACATTGTTAGTTCCCGGGCAACGACGCCAGAATTTGATCATGCCCAACTCTAGTCCTAAAAAGGATAAATGGTCGTTGAAAATATAATCCGGTCTAAAAGTCTGGAGTCGAATACCACAAAGAAATAAGTCTTAGTTGTATTTGTTTAATATCACCACGAAGACAAGATTGAAAAAAAATAAACAGCTGAAAACTAACTGTGCTTGAATTGTAAACAATTAAAATAAAGGTCTAAGGTAATGGTTTCCCCCGTTGTTGATTTCCTTAGTTGTATGTTTCTTATAGCTTTGACTTAGTTGCCTTTATCAATCATGAACTCTCCAGCTATCATAAATCTCTCTCAAGCAATTATGATAATTTACTAGATGCACTCTCTCAAGCTACGCTAGCTAGATTCGCATTACAGTTCACTTAGATCACACCCGAGGTATCGTTATCTCTAATCCAACCTCTAAACCCTCGGTTATGACTCTCGCCTATACTCCGGGAGTGATGTTGTTCAAACAACTACCTAAATATGCACTCTCTCTCAATTAGATATATAATAAATAGTAATTGCTAATTGAGGATCCTTTCAATTAACCACAATCAAAACGTAGTTGAACAAATAGAGATAAACAACCAATTCAAAACTATATTAATATAACAACCAAATCATCCCCAACGGGTTTCACCAAAACCCTCGAAAATGAATTAGCTATTCATAATAGTAAGTAAAACTACAACACTAAAAATCATAACCAACAATGAAAAATAGAAAGAGGAAGGAAAAACTTGTTGAAGAATTTCCCGCATTGCTCTCAATGTGTTCTTGCCTCCTTAGGTCTAATTTGTGTCTAAAATATGTCCCCTCTCTTTTCTTGGCCGACCTTCTTTGTTTAATATAGGGTTTAGGGCTTAAAATCCCGTGTTTTGCACTTTGGCCCCTGAAATTTTCGCGTTCTGCTGCGGTCCCACCGCGGTTACGCCAGGGCCGTGGCCAGAATGGTCCTTTGAATCTTTGGTAATGTTCTGTCACGATCCTACTGTAACCACGATTTTTCACCCTGTTTCGTTTGTAATTTGGAAAGAAGTAAAACATGAAAGTTGTAGCCCTTTGAGTTAGCTTTCCAACCATATATTATGGAGCCCAAATGGAGTTGTGAGAAAAAGTTATGTCTACTTTACTAGACAGTGCTTAATATGCCTCCTCGAGTCTTCGTTCGTACTGAATTATCAAATTTGATCCCCAAATACGATCCTGGCTTAATTCCTTGGGCTTTTAATCAAATTTCAAAGCTCCAAATCACTTGAATTCATTCCATAACATCTATATAGATCGGAATCACTCCTACAAGGTATAAAACACACCGTTAGTGCAAAACACTAGCGATTAAAGCGCAAACTCAACTAAAGTGCAGTAAATTAGAGTGTAATAATCGACTAAAATACGTAATTATAGCCTATCATCAGTGTCCCACAGGAAGACTGTATAAGTACGGCAGTTAGTCACTTGATTGATTTAAGACTTGAACCAAGTATGAAGGTTTTGATAATATCATTGAATTAGGAAAATATGCACGGAGGGCACTCGGTCTATTAAGTTGTGGACTAGGGATGATTTCTACTACTATGATGGATGTTCTTATGTGTTATGAGCGGAAGATGAGTTGTTAGGGAACTTTGAAAGGTAATTAAACTAGTTCAGTGCGATCAGAATCAGCTTGAGGTCGGTGGATGGATTCAAATGTGAATATTGGCTCTATGTCATGCCAAACGGGTTCATTTCAGTGATGTGTTCCTTATGGAGGAGGAGTCAGGGTGTTATTTCGTTGTCAGATATTTTATGCAGTGATACACTGCACCGTGTGAGTTGTGAGACGGTTTGAGAAAATACTTATGTATTGAGGATCTGCATAGAAATGATGTTTATGAGCAAAATGACTCTCGAGATTCAGATTGTATATCGCACCTCAGTTGAGCTTGAGTTTTGGTAGCTCCCCTCAAGGACGGTATTATGCACTTAGCGTGCTTGCGACCGAAATTCGATATTTTATATTAATGAGCAATTTAGCTCGATGTACACCTCTTTAGGTGAGTGTTATTTGTGGATTGGGTGGCACGCCACCATGAGTGTGTTATTTGGATCGGGTTGCGCTCTGCAACAGTGTGATATTGAGCATAGTTTCCTATATGCTATTTTTTTATGCCTTGCTTCCTATTTTTCTAAGGAGAGCACGTATTAGTTCGTGAGTTAGGCAGTTCCTTCCAGAGTTCGTCTTCCTTTTTGTACTGCATTTTAATCGGTAGCCTATCGACACTTTGCGGCATCATATGAGACTTTTGATTATGTACGGGGTGACTTATTGCCTAAGCGGTTCGTACTGGATGAGGTCATGCATTGGGTAAAAGTTATGCGGATGTATGATATTGCGAGTTAGATTCTTGTGTTATGTCTCTATGATGGGAGACGGGTTCTCCGTCTTGTGTTGTGGTGGTACTGGAGAGCTTGAAGTACAGCTCTTTCATTTGAGTCATTTTCATGAATTGAGTATGTTCGGACTATTTCTTATTGGTGCGCGTATTGTGCGAGTTGTGGCTTAGTCCTGTATTGTGCGAGATGTGGTGCTTCGCGTTCGCGAGGCAGTAGTCGCGATCGCGATGAAGGATTTCCAGGTCTGGGCAGAAAGTTTATAAATATTTCATCCGCGATTTTTAGCCATCTTCCCCCCATGGTTGATCATTTTGAGAGATTCTTAGTGGAGATTAAAGAGGGATTCAAGGGGAATCGATTGGAGGTAAGATTTTTGAACTTAAAACTCGTTTTTATTGTGAAATCCACCTAGAAATTCATGAAAATTAAGCCTAAAATTGATGAACTAGGGCTTGAAATTTTGAAATTTGATTTGGGGATCTGAGGGACCATTTGAGGTTGGATTTGAGAACTTTTGGTATGTATGAACTCGTGAGGAGATAAGGAATTTATTGATGTGAAAATTTCTGAGATTCGAGAAGTGGGCTCGGGGCTCGGGGCTCGGGTTTTGCTAATTTCGAGATTTTTGTTATTTTTCGATTGTTTTCAATTGGGTATTGTCCCATTGGTATATTGTGATGTATTCGCTCTAATTTTGGATAGATTCGACGCGCGTGGAGGCCGACTTGAGGGGCGAAGGCATCGCGAGCTAGAGATATCGCTGGTTTGAGGTGAGTAATAATTATAAATGACATCATGAGGGTTTGAAATCCCGGATTTGCACATCATAGTGTTGTATTGAGGTGACTTGCACGCCAGATAGCGAGCATGGGGTAGAGCACCATTGGGGATTGTGACTTCGTCCGTCCCGATTGATGAATTTACTGCATAGTTGACTGAAATTACTTGTTATCATCATAATTTGGGTTGATTGCCATATTTGGGCTTCGTCCCAACTATTTGAATCTTTTGGGAATTATTGTTGATATTTCCTCACTGTTTTGATTTTATACTTGAACTCAGTCATGTATTTTCCACTGTTTTTAAGACTCAGCCAAGTTTATTTTGCTTTAACACTTGAAATGTTATTTCTAATAATATTTGGGCTGAGCATCATGTTTAACTGTTGCCCTAGTGGCTTATGTGATTTGACTGGGTAAGGCCGAGGGCCTGTATTGTAAGGATGCTTTTGTATTAGGCTACACGTCACAACAGTGTTATACTGATACTGATATGAGGTCGAGGGCCTAGACTTGATACCAAGAGATGGCTTGATATTGCGTTTGGGCCGTAAGGGGCCCCTCCCGGAGTCTGCACGCCCCTAATGAGCGTTGTCGACGATAAATGAGTCGAGCTGCACGCTGCAGCGATATGTGGAGCGGGCTGCACGCCGCAACAGTACCGGTACTGTTTGATGTATTTGCATTGTCTTATTTGTCTGCTATTATTTGTTGTTTTGTACTACTTCTTGCAATATAGACCTGATACTCTGGCATTCTTTGATAACTGAGTGTTGTGCCCGTGAGGCGGAAATTCTGTGCTTATCTGCACTATTTGTTTTGCATTCGTTTGTGTAACCGCTAACAAAGGACATTTCAAAAGAGGCTTAAACTAAGTTAAGATGTTTTTCTAAAGATTTTATAACTTCACTATTTTAAAAAAAGGGGTTTACACTGCTTCTATATAACATGATGATTTGCCATACGTGATTTCTTATCGCTCAGTTGTTATTTACCTGTATTACTCACTGAGTTGGAGTACTCACTTTACTTCCTGCACCTCGTGTGATGATGCATGTATCTATTTACCCGGTAGAGGGTTTTGGCCGATCAGAGGCAGAGTTATATGAGTTAAGGAGGTGACTGCCAGCGTTCGCAGCACCATTTTCCTCTCTTTTGTTCATTATTCCGGTTTTGTGTACTTTAGGCTTGGTAGTGGATTTACATACTGATAGGTGCTCGTGACTTGTGACACCCCGGTTTGGGTTGTGTTTGGGTTTTATTCTGCACTTATTAAAGAGATCTTTTGATAGACTGTGGTTATTTAAAAATATATTAAAGCTGCTTATTAAAGTTAACTATTCTAAAAAGATAAGTTGGGTAAGTTGGCTGGCCCGGTCTTCACGAGAGGCGTCATCACGACCGGTGCGGGGTTTGGGTCATGACAGTATACGTTCACGTAACGCAATTGCGATTTTAAAAACAAAACCGGAGTATGCGTTCGCGCAACTTTGGCCAAACTCTCTTAATAATAATAAAGCGTTATTAATTGTGGACACGTTCGCGTGATACGATTTTGACGCGCCAAACAAATGGGTATACGTACGCGTAACCCATTTTAAGATAATTTTCTTAATTAAAAGCGGTGAAAGAAGAAAAAAAATATAGGTTCTAAAATTAGTAATTAAACAATTTTAATAAGTCAAGTATTATCAAAGCGACCATGCTAGAACCACGGAACTCGGGAGTGCCTAACACTTTCTCCGGGTTAACAGAATTCCTTACCCGAATTTCTGGTTTGCAGACTATATAACAGAGTCAATCTTTTTCTCGATTTGGGATTTGAACCGGTGACTTGGGACACCATAAATTTTCCCAAGTGGCGACTCTGATTTTTAATTAAATAATCCCGTTTTGATTATCTTTTAATTGGAAAAACTCCCTTTATTATATACCTTCCCGCGGGTGTAGTAAAAAAGGAGGTGTGACATGGCCTATAATATATTAATTGAGATACATTCATGATGATAGTGTGAGTTTTTCCTGTAGAATGCTTGTGTTCATAGTCCTCAACTGATGTGTTAGGAGTATTTTTGACTCATAAATATATGTTCACACACACTTTTATCTATTATATATATGCCGGAGAAGG
Source organism: Nicotiana glauca (assembly GCA_026770625.1). Classification (NCBI taxonomy): domain Eukaryota; kingdom Viridiplantae; phylum Streptophyta; class Magnoliopsida; order Solanales; family Solanaceae; genus Nicotiana; species Nicotiana glauca. The sequence continues at coordinate 31,187 of MU683523.1, forward strand.
TCCATGGGTTATGTCGGGATTGAAAGAAAAAGGGATCCTTGGGTTATGCCAGGGAGGTCCACGGGTTATGCCGGGATAAAAGAAAAATCTCCTTGAGTTATGCCAGGGAGGTCCACGGGTTATATGGTGCAACTCACATAATCAACCACGTCAACATGATGTGTCTGGCTGGTACTTTGAACTTACTATAAGTGTTCAATCGAAATAAGGTTTACTTGAGGTATCTAAATGAAAATTTACGGTAATTTAAAGTTTCTCCATTTGTACTCAGCTTAAAATCAAACGCATGATCTGGATTATGCATATTATATCTTATTTTTAATAAAATGAACGAAACGACTATAAAAAAAATAGCTACGCATTAGTTCCTACATTACTAATTCTGATATTACAATTTTTGCATAATTTATTTCTAAATCGAATGAACTCTTAGTGTATAATATTTAAATTAAATAAAACAAAAACATTAACCTAAAAAGCTGCCCACCAACCACAAACTTATAGCTTGTTTGGATAGTTATTGCATGTCATTTCATAATGTATTATATTATATTATATTATATTATATTATATTATATTATATTATATTATATTATATTATATTATATTATATTATATTATATTATATTCTTTTGATGAATACAATATTTGAATAGATTATATTGTTTGTTGTGTTTTTATGATATGATGTGCCGGTAATATAAAGAATAAACTTGCAATATTACCAAATGAAAAAAGTAGGAGGCATGAGAATTATTATTTAAATATGTAAGGTAAAGGGTAAAATATATTTATCTAATAATAACGGGGGGCAAGATGAGATTTTAAAAAAATAAAATAAAGTAACGACGCGACCATACCAAATCAGTCATTACATAAAGCGATACTTTTTATTGTTACGTAACGACGGATTTAACCATATGATATAATATAATTTTAATAAAAATCAAAATAAATATTGTATTTAAAATAACAATACAATACATTAGATAACAACCATCCAAACAAGTTGTTAGCCAGTTGTGATGACTATTTTCTCTCCTTTCTGTGTTTCTGAGGCCTTGAAAACCTCAATTTTAGATGTCTCGATTTGCGTGCCCAGTCCGGGCGCGTAGCCGGAAAACCTAAATATGAATTCTGTGTAAAAATTGATGAATTTTGATATTAATATGATTAAAGTTGACTTTGGTCAATATTTTAGGTAAACGGTCCCGGAGGGTCCGTAGGAAAATATGGGACTTGGGCATATGCCCGGAATCGAATTTCGAGGTCCCAAGCCCGAGAAATGAATTTTTGTGTGAAATTATTTTCTAAAATTAATTAAGGAAAATGGAAAGGAAATTTGATCATAAGACTATGGTATTGGGCTCGTATTTTGGTTCTGACGCCCGGTACAAGTCTTATATGTGATTTAAGCGCTTTCTGTAAAATTTGGTTGAAAACGAATGTCATTTGACGTGTTTCGGAATTAAAAATGGAAATTTTGTGTTTTATGAGAAGTTGGAAGAAATCATGTGATTTGAGGCTTGATTCTATGTATATGATATTATTTTGGCGATTTGATCACACGAGTAAGTCCGTAGGATGTTTTTGAGGTTGTATGCATATTTGGTTTGGAGCCCTGAGGGCTCGGGTGAGTTTTGGATAGGCCACGGGGTGAAATTTTGGACTTAAGGAATTGCAGGCCTGCAGGTTTTGCATTCCCCAAACATTTTTCGCAATTACCAGGATTGTTCACATTTCCCAAACTTTCTTCGCAATTTCCAGGTTCGCAATTGCAGTCCAATTTCAAAATAAATCATAGATATGAACTCGTGGGGGAATGAGTAACCGGATTTTGGTTCGAACCTCGGGTTTTGACTAAGTGGGCCAGGGGGTATTTTGGGAATTTTTGAGTAAAACTTTGGAAAATTTATTTTCATGCATTCAAATTGATTCAATTAGCATTTGTTGATACATTCAAGTAATTTGTGACTAGATTCGAGCGGTTTGGTGGTGAATTCGAGGGGTAAAGCTATACTAGAGGCTTGAGTTGAGTTTGGAGCATTCGAGGTAAGTATTTGATCTAACTTTGGCTTGAGGGAATAAGATTAGAGTATTGTTTGCTAATTGCTAATTATCGAGTATGGTGTATAGGCATGGTGACAAGTATCTATACACTGGTGTCTAGTATGACCGTGAGTCTTTATTTGTGCTTATTCTAATTTTGTTGTGATTCTTCCTTGTGGAATTGATGATTTCTACATAATGTGAAGAGCATGAGAAAGAATTGTGCTTATTCCCTTGTCATGCTGTATTCGTATAGTGATTATCTCCCTTGCCGGTATATGAAGGTTATTGTTGTTGTTCCCTTGCCGGAATTTAATTGTTTGTTTGTTTTTCCCTTGTCGGGACTTCTATACTGTTTATCTATCCCCTCGCCCCATTAGTTATGGTTGTTGCTTGTGTGAGGAAGAGTGATAAAGCACGAATGTTGATGCCGTGCACGATTTAAGTTGAGGATATGTTAATGCACGATGGAACATTCCGTGTCATGTTTTGATTATTAATGCACGAAGGGACATTCCGTGCCATGTTTTGATTAGTAATGCACGTAGGAACATTCCGTACCATGTTTTGATTATTAATGCACGAAGGAACATTCTGTGCCATGTTTTGATTATTAATGCACGAAGGAACATTCCGTACTATGTTTTGATTATTAATGCACGAAGGGACATTCCTTGCCATGTTTTGATTATTAATGCACGAAGGGATATTCCGTGCCATGTTTTGATTATTAATGCACGAAGGAACATTCCGTGCCATATTTTGATTGTTTTTCTACTCTCGTTGGCATTGTAGTTGTACTATTTCATTCCTTATTTATTGATTTTGTATTTTAAATTGTTACAGCCCCTACAACATGCTCCCCTTCCTCTTGAATTGCTAAATTTCTGTATTCTCTTCTATTGCGTATGTATATATTTGAACTGCACAGATTTGATTGCTAGTCCGGTCTAGCCTCGTCACTACTTCACCGGGGTTAGGCCAGGCACTTACCAGCACATGGGGTTGGTTGTGCTGATGCTACACTTCTGTGCTCTTTTGCACAGATCACGGAGCTGGAGCAACTTTTGGACATCAGTAGTTGATTGGGAGCTGACTTCGGTCTAGAGATTTCGAGGTAGTCTTGCTGACGTCCGCATGGCCCGGAGTCTCTTCTATCTTTGTCATTCGTTTGTTATCCTTGTACCGGAAAAAACAGTATTGTGTTTTATTCAGACCATGTGTTTAGCATTCTATAGATGTTCGTGAGTTAGTGACTCCAGTCTTGGGTAGAGGTTGTAATTGAATTTCCGCACTTGTTTTCAGTTTATTTATATTTAAAACTTTCGCTTTTATATTAAATGTCTCATTGCCTTAATATTATTGATGTTTGCCTAAAAGGTTAATAATTAATTGGCTTGCCTAGCTCCTAATAGTAGGCGCCATCACGACTCCCGACGGTGAAAAATCCGGGTCGTGACACCAGTAGCTGTATAATTTATGTATAATTCATGTATAATATGTGTATATATATGTATATAATCATTGTTTATAACCGTATATAATCAGTGTATAATTTGTGTAGTAACGTAAGCAGTAAATCGGACCAGCTATTTGGGCAACAACCCTAATAAATAAATAAATAAATTTTTACATTCCTATGACATATAGTAAACTATATTACCCTCCATGTTTAAATTTTAATATAATTACTTTTTATATACCTAATTACCATTTATGTACTATTTTAGGATTTTAATGGTATCAATTGGTCTCTTATTTTACTCAACTATATATTCCCACTCCCCCCAAGTTTCTCTCTCCAAATCTCACCACTTCACTAACGTATCAAACCACATCCCACGATTTCCTCTTCTAAAACCAGCAAAAATTTGGAAGACCTCCATTAACGCCTATTATCAAGCTCTTTCTCCTAACATTAGCCAAAATTTCAACTATTCTTCAAAGTTTATTCACTCATTAACGACCAACTTCAAAGATTTTTAATGAAGAAGAACAAAGCTTCCAAAAAAGCCCTAAAAAATTAAAGAAGCAAATGTTCCTTCTTTTGATTTGGGTATTTTATCACCACATTCACAAAAAAAGTATGAAAAATTTGCTCATGCAAATGAAGTGAAGAAGCATAGGCTTTCCCCTTGTCAAGCTAGGACAGAAGCTAGAACTAAACAAAAACATGATTTTGATGCTGGTGAATCTTCGAGGCAAATCAATTCAGTGAAAAGTAAAGGCAAAGAGATAGTTTTTGAAATCTGTTTAAACTTGTAGATATATTGTAAAAAAATTCTAGTTATATTATTTTGTTTTTAACTGTATTATGTAGGTGTAGATATATTGTATGAGAAATGTTTATGTGTTATTTTTAGATTGGAGCATTGTATTTATAAGAGATTCGTGCAACATCGTAGAAGCTATGGAGCGCTACTGTGGGACTTCGCTAGAAAGAAGCAAGAGAATGGTGCAATTAGTGAAAGTGAGGTGACTGGCAGATTAGCAAGGAAAAAAATTGCACCAGTTGTGAACGAGAAAACACAAGTCTGGAGGAAGAAGAATTAGTTGCAATTTTTTGTATGGAACATGTAGTTAAATTGTTAAGTTGCAGCTAGTTTTGTAGAAAGCTAGTAGACAAGTTTATGAACAAGATTGTTGAAGTTTAATTGTAGCAGATTTGTGCTACAATTATTTTACCATTTTATTTTTTTATTTTATCCAGTATACTAGTTCGAACAATGGGGAAATATTATGTTGTTTTTATATTTCACTTGTTGAAAGTAAACAGTATTTGATCTAATTATTGTTACTGGTTAATTCCTTTTTATCTTAATTATTATGTAGTTACTTTGTCAACTCCAGATTATGTAGTTATTTTGTAGTTTTTTGTAAATAAATTGTAAGGATCATTAACAACTATCGATGGGTGCTAGTGATAATAAAATAATTGTGTATTATATATATAGAAATCAATAAACCAATCAAGCTACAAAAGTATTAACTCAATACAGAATACTAATTAAACAAAATAATTGCAAACTAACTACATTAAGAGTTGAAGGTGCCTAAACTATTACACATCAAATATAATTCTCCTGAACTCATCAACAGTTTTCATAAGACTCATTCTTGTGCCTTAGCAGCCAAAGCATGTGCACAAGGAAGTTCGTCAAGCTGGAATTGCCCACAGCTACATCTCTTGTTTTCAAGACAAACAATATAGCGCTTCATATCATCTATCACTGTATGGATATGATTTGCCCCCACCTACAATTACATTACAAATAAAAAAATAATTTATATACAATCAGAATACAAACTATCTATAAATTATCTTTTGTCTTTTGTAGATATTTTGTAGAAATATTGAAATTCTGTATTTCATATTGAGCTACAAATGATATGTAAATTTATTGTAGAAATATTGTAGATATAATGAAATTCAATACTAATATATATATATATATATATATATATATATATATATATATATATATATATATATATATATATATAGAGAGAGAGAGAGAGAGAGACTTTGATATGTAATTTTTTGTTGAAAAATTATAGATAAGTAATATACAACCAAAATTTGATAGTAATGTAACAGAACAAACCCGCAACTGTGTTCGAATTGACCATGGTGATACTCAATTCCAAATTAAAATTGTCACACCTCCTTTTTTACACACCATCCCGAAGGATAGTGTATAAGGGAATTTTTCCAATATAAGTGACATTATTCAAAATGGGATTATTTATTTATTAGAGTCGCCACTTGGGATAGTTTATTTGGTGTCCCAAGTCACCGGTTTGTTTTCAATCCCAAATCGAGGAAAATTTCGACTTTCCATGTGAAGTCTACGAACCAGAAATTGTGTTAACCCAGGGGAAGGTGTTAGGCACCCCCGGATTTCGTGATTCTAGCACGGTCTCTTAAACTATTATAAATGGCCTAATATCTGATTTTAATACATGTTTCAACCTATAGTGTTGTGACGACCCGGCCCGTCGTCACGTGAGTTACCGTCCCGTTTCCACCATATTGTGTTGCCTTATGTTTCAATATCAATATTTGAGTTGTTCGGGTGGAATTGAGTTGGTTTTAGTTGGAAATGAGGCACTTAGCCTCTTAGAAGAAAGCTTGTTTTAGAAAAGTCAATCGAAAGTTGACTATGTGGTTAGATGGCTCGGATGTGAATTCCGGTGGTTCGGTTAGCTTCGGGGGATGATTTGTGACTTAGGAGCATGATCGGAATCGAATTTGGAGGTCCGGTGTAGATTTAGGCTTGAATTGGCGAAGTTTGAATTTTGGCGAATTCCGGTTGATAGATGAGATTTTGATCCGAGGGGTCGGAATGGAATTCCGAGAATTGCAGTAGCTTCGTTAGGTGATTTTGGATATGTCTGCAAATTTTTTAGGTCATTCAGACGTTGTTTGGTCGGGTTTTTGATTGAATGCGCATTTTGGAAGTTTTAATGAAAACTAGGCTTGAATCCGATGTATTTTATTGGTTTTAGCGTTGTTTGACGTGCTTTGAAGATTGGAACAAGTTTGAATAAGGTTATAGGATGTGTTGGTGCTTTTGGTTGAGGTCCCGGGGGCCTCGGGGTGATTTCGGATGATTAATCGGAGGTTTTAGGCATTTTTGCAGGTCTGATGTCTCAGCCTTCTGGTATTTCCGCATCTGCGAAAAAGGAGCCGCTTAAGTGGTTCCGCAGATGCGGTGGGGGAGCCGTAGAAGCGATCGTCAGTGGCCCAGGGGATTTCCGCATAAGCGGAAGGTTGGACACGTAAGCGGAGCCGCGTAAGCGGATTTTTGACCGCATAAGCGGTTGAAGTTAAATCGCATAAGCGGTGCTTGGAATCGCATAAGCGGTGCTTGGAATCGCATAAGCGGTCCCAGAGATTTTAAGTGAGACTGCATAAGCGATCGATTTTGTCACGTAAGCAGTACCGCAGGTGCGGTTAAAGGACCGCAGAAGCGGAAATCGGGCCTGTGTTATAGTGAACAGTGTTCACGAACTTGGAAAAGAAGAAACAACATCTTGGACTTCGAACAAGCGGGTTTTGGGGCGGTTTTGAAGAGAATTCGAAGGTATTACATCAGGTATGAATATTTGGACTCGGATTATATTATTATGGTATAAAAACATGAATTAATCACGGAATTTCAAGGAATTAAAGGGTAAAAATGGAGGTTAGGGCTTGAAACCTAAGAGGGTTTAATTGATGATTTGAGGGGCCAAATGGACTCCGATTCTTGTGTATTTTATATGTACGGACTCGTGGTGAGACGAGCAATTCCGGAGATGTGAATTTTGTAATTTTTCGAGAAGTGGGCCTGGGGCACGGGTTTTGCCAACTTCGTATTTTTGGGTGTTTTTCGAGTTCTTTCAATTGGGTTATGTTCCATTAGCTTAATATAACGTATTCCTTATGGTTTTGGCCAGATTTGGTGCGCGAGGAGGTTGATTCTAGAGGAAAAGGCTTGGTGGACTAGTTCTTTA
>MU683523.1:38882-59053 GCA_026770625.1 Nicotiana glauca
TGTTTTTCCTCACTTGTGTGCATAACATAAATTCTCAGTCATGTTTTCAAATATTGAAAATAATATAATAACTGTGTTTTATACAAGAACCTTAAATGAAAAGGATATGAGGGCTGAGATCCCTATAGTATGTCACGCCCGATCGGCTGTGGACTTATTTGACTGAGATGGGTCGGGGACCCAGTGGTGAGGGTGTTTCCTTGATATGGATCGGGCTACACGCCGTAGCGATTATTATATATTGATATTGAGGCCGAGAACCTATTTTATGCCAATACCTGGTTGATATTGCGCTTAGGCTGTAGGAGCCCCTCCGGAGTCTGTACATACCCCCAGTGAGTGCCGTCGATGTTAAATAAGTGGAGCGGGCTGCACACCGCAGCGGGTACTGAAGTATACCGTTATATGTATTGCATTATTTTCATGCATTATTTCTTGACTGTATTATTTGTTGTATACTTTTTCCGCTGGATTTGATATGAACTGCTAGATGTAGAGTACTTTGTGCATTTCCTGTGTTTTCTTACTTTCAGACTTTAGTTATGTTTATTACTCACTGAGTTAGAGTACTCACTTTACTCCATGCACCTTGTGTGCAGATCCAGGGCAATCTCAGGCTGAGTGATTCCAGCTGATCCAGAGTTCTTTTCAGGAGTATTTGAGGTAGCTGCAAGGCGTTCGCAGCCGATGATTCTCCCCTCTATCTTTATCCTTTATTTCATTATTATCAGTATTAAACAGAATTTGTAGTAGGATATTATTCTGTCATTAGAGGCTCATGGTCATGACACCGGGTCCTAGTTAGGCTGTGTTGGTATTTTGTTAGATTTTCCGCATTACTATCAATATTTCAGATTCTTGTTTTAAATGATATTTATCTTCATCTGTTTAATTAATGGGGTTATTGATACAAATGGTCGAGCTTGCCTAGTAGTGTGCTGGGCGCCATCACGGCCGGGTTGGGGTCGTGACAAGTGCAATTTTAAATTATTTACCACTTTTAATTAATTTTAAGGAAGATTGAACATCGTCTAAAATATGTCTTTGAATCGCGTCACATGAAATGCACCCGCGATTCAGAACACATCTTATTCAACATTTTAGGATTTAGATTTGGGTCACATGAAATGCACACCCGAGTTTAAGAAGGTAAAATTATTAAATAACACGCCTAAAGCAACTAACGCGTTGTTAACTTTACGGGAGGTCATGAAAATTCGCTAAATGGCACGTCCCGAGTTCTAAGGATTTTCAAGATATAGTTAAGGAGGGCCACGCAATTTGTGATTTTATTTGGCGCGGTGCACCTTGATTCTGTTTTTAAAGGATGTCCTTACCAAAATTCGGGAAGGCCATGGACTATCATGTTATCTTATATGGCCTTTCTCAAATTATTCTAAGGATCCTATTAATTGATAAAAGTCATAGGGAATTCCTAATTGATTTTAACCAACAGTTTAAGTTAAATATGGTGATCACTAAAATTGAGAAGAAATAAATACGGACATCATTTAATTACGGAAAGAGCCTAAACAGATTGTGAACTCAAAGCCTAATTGCAAAACGTGAGAGCCAGCCTGGGGCACAACTAGGCCTAATTGTGAAGCCCAATTCGAAATCTTCCAATTATAGGGGAGGTCCAGCATAACTGGGCTAATGCTAATAGCCCAAATCGAAGCCTCAACACTAACATTTAAGGCAAACATGACATTTATAAGCATTTCAGATTCCAGCCCAATGTCAATGCATTTAGAACTCAATTACCATATCATTTGAATGTCAATGGCCTTTTCATGCTAAAAATGACTCTTAATACACTAACAAACTTTTGCACACATTATTCATCACTTAACATCAAAGCTTAAAATCATAACCCAAAATAAATTCTGATTCGGCACATTTAGACCAGGACGTATAAATCAAAGAAACTAATGCACAGAGATAATCTAACCTTGAGAATTCCATGAATCAAGTTCGAACTCCATTTAAATTCCATGAAAACTCAAAATGCTCATACATGAGAAAACATAATATGCATGCTAAAATTGAAGTTGCTAGACTATACTTCAAGGTTAAAACAATTGATCTACAAATAAACCCTGAAGCCTTTTATGCTAAAAGGAAAAATCACATAAACTACAAACTTAAGCATGAAGGTAAAATGCAGAGGACAATTCTGATTTAAACAAATGACAGTCCATATACATTGACATAGTCCAAATCTTAACCTATTCAATTCTTCTCAAGTCGTTCGCCACTCCACATATTTCATGACAAATTTACAAAGCTAGATCAGTAAACTAAGCATGAACTTGGAAAATTTCAAGTCAGGATATCAAACTTACACCTACTGGACAGTAATAGATCCTGACAATTCCCAAAATAATTTCTACATTTAGCTAACATGAATTGCTAAAATTAACCTACACTAAAGCTAACATAACCAACAGATCTAAATGTATATCATGAGTTCAAGCAGTCTCTAGTTAATTAAAAAAAATATAGATTTATCTAATCAATAAAGCTAATTGAACAATATTGAATCGAATGAACACATAAAACATAAGAAATCAACATGGATTTTATTTTCATCTCCCAATTGTGAGCTACATCATAAGAGATTTAGAAATTATACCTGGAAGTGAAACATAAAGGGGAAGAAGGTCAACAGTAGTAATGAACAGGAACAGTATTTCAGCAGCAAATAGTAGCTCAACCAGTAATATAACAGTGATTTCCCAAAATTAACTTGAACCAGCTCTAAAATCAACCAGGACTTCAACTTATTTCAAACCAACATGACTCGAGAATGGTTTCAGAAATTGGGAATTTTAAAGAAAATCATCCTAAAAATCATAGTAACAGTATTTCTGCAGAAGTTTTTCAGCCTTTTCTTCTCTGTATCTTTTTCCTTAGCTCTACTAATTCTTTTCTCTGTATTTTCAACTCTTAAATTTCTAGGTTCTCTAAAATCTGCCTTGCAAGGCAAGGATGGCATGCCTTTATAGGCAAGCAATTAGGGCAGCCCTGCTCATTTTTAGTTTACCACTTAGGTCCTTCTTGATTTATGCTTTTTGCTTAAAAGACCCTAGGATTCTGACTTGTTTTTCAAGTTATACTATCCACAACCTGAAATTCAAATTAAAACCCTACACTAGAAGCTTCTAGGGGCTTCCTATTTCTATTACTGCAAGATTCCCTAACCTAAACTTCTAAACTACCCCCTAAATGCCCTGCTTTTACCCCCTAAACCTCAGACCAAAATGTGGGCCAAGTTGAACCTGGGCTGACCCATTTAGGAGTCCATCCCAATCCTGAAACTTCAAAGTAGGAGCCTCAATCCCAAACAACATCAAATTAACAAACGAAATCAAAATAAATAAAGCAAAAACCATTCAAGCAACTCTGGAAATTCAATTAATGCGACTAACACCTAATAAACTAAAATTAAATTACTAAAAGATTATTAACCTTAATTAAATAAAGGAAAACTAATCATGCAAGGTAAAAAAAAAAGTTCTGAAACTGGGGATCGTGAAAGAGTCCAAAAAGGAAAAACAGATGAAAGGGAAAGGAACAAGAATGAAAGGAAGGTAAAGAAAAATTTAAAGAAACAGAAAAAAAGAAAATACCTATAGTGGCTCAAGGCGTCTCAAACAAACTTGAAGAAACTTTTTCGACTTCTTGGTGAGAACGGCCTTTAACCGCATGTTTTCATGTGTAAACACACAGGCAAAGGCCATTATAGCCTAGAAAACTCAAAAGGTCCAATGACTTTGAATTTGAAAATGGAGCTCAGTTCTTTGATTCAATATTCGAGCAATCCCAGGAGTGTTTGAAGGAAATGGGGTGGAGATTCGTGGAGAGGGGAAGAAGGGGGTTTCAGGGTATTATTTTGGTAGTGTTTGGCAGTGGCGCCACCACCGGAGGGCGGTGGAGAATCATGGCGGTGGCTAGGGTTTGAGTTTTTTCGATTTGGAATTCGAACAATTGGGGTTCGATTTGAGGAAAAAGGGTAGTGGATTTGAAAAGAGGAGAGTGGGGAGGTAGTGGAGGCTGTCTATAGGGTTCGCTGGTGAGGTGAGAGAGACAAGGGGGATGGGTGGTCAGGACACATATATATCAAGTGATCCAGGCTTCTAAGCCGTTGGATCATCTAACCTCGACAGTCCTGATCAACCTTAAATAAAACGGGGTCATTTGGATGGTAAGGGAAGAAGGTGGACCGGGTATGACGTGGGTCTAGGCCGGATCCAGGGGTAGTTTGGACGGGTTTTAGGAGAAGAAATGATTTGGGCCTGAAGTTTAAATTGAATTGGCTCAAATTTCCTTTTATTAACAAACCTTTTCTTCTTTCTCTTTTTTTTTCATTTTCAAATTTTGCTAATTACAAATAAAAAAGTAAAAAACCTGATTTAATTCCAAAGCCAAACTAATTGTTTTATCTAAAATTAATTAAATCCTAAATTAAAAGGAAACTATAATAAATTCGAAAATTAATAGTAAAAAATGCAAAATGAACTATTTTTGTTATTTTCTTTCATTTTTTGTAACATTAATTAACTATTTAACATAAATATATAAAAAAAATAGGGCCCTAAATGCAAATGCAACATATTTTTATATTTTTATGCATTAAATAAATTAAACATGGACACAAAAATGCAAATAAACACAAAATTATGCAATTAAATCCTAAAAATTAAATAATTAAAAGAAAGATCCTAACTTTAAGAGTCCTGTAGGAGTAAATCATGCGAGGCAAAAATTACGTGCTCACAGCTACCCCTCTTTGCTCAGAGACACGAAGGATTTTCGGGCAAAGATTAATGAGCAATTATGAGGAATTTTTGCCTATTTAGCACTCCATGAGAAGCATTTTGAAAAATGTCTGACCGAACCTTACTTTAGAGGTTGCCTACATATCCTTGGCTGTAAAGGAATCAGGTCAGTATAGTTCTGGAAGTTTTGGTAGATGGGACTACCGGGAGTTGTAATTTCACTTCTATTGTTGCTGCTACTGCTTGTTGACCTCCTTATTACACCAAAAAAGAAAATCAAATCTAAGCTAGCTCTGCCTAGTTACAAGATTCCTATTTATAAATCCTTTGAAGCTTGATCTTGAGTCTTAGCTGATTTTACTGTAGACCCCGATCTGAATCTTGATGCTCGTAAGCTGTAGATGCTGGTTCTTTCTTCAGCATTGGATCAAAGCGGGACATGCGAAGCTTGTGACTTCGATCAAATTTTGAGCAGTCTGCATCCTTCTCCATTTCAAACACTTTGAGTTCACTTCTTTTGTTCTTTTCTTTTTTTCCTTTATTCTGGATTAAGACTCATTCTTTCGGTCATCTCGAATCCTGTGCCTTGAGGTAAAACCTGTTCGGATACCAAAACAAACAAACAAACAAAAATTTTCTGCCCCAGTTTTCACCAGGAAACTTTCGTGAGTTATTTGCAACACAAATCTAAACTACTTTTTCATTGAAAGCAATAAAAATCAGGATTGTGTATCCTTGGGAATGAAGCCTTAAATTAGGAGGATTACCATGTTATACTGGAAAATGACCGGGTTATGCCGGAAAAGAAAAAGGTCCTCGGGTTATGTCAGGGAGGTCCACGAGTTGTGCCGGGATAAAATAAAAAGGTCCTTGGGTTATGCTAGGGAGGTCCACGGGTTATGCCGGGATAAAAGAAAAAGGGCTCATTGGGTTATGCCAGGGAGGTTCACAGGTTATGCCCGGATTGAAAAGAAAAAAGGCTTCATACATTATGCCAGGGAGGTCCAAGGGTTATGCCGGGATAAAAGAAAAAGGTCTTTGGGCTATGCCAGGGAGTTCCACGGGTTATGCCGGTATTGAAAAGAAAAATGGTCCCTGGGTTATGCCAGGGAGGTCCACGGGTTATGCCGGGATTGAAAGGAAGAAAGGTTCCTTGGGTTATGCCAGGGAGGTCCACGGGTTATGCCGGGATGAAAGAAAAATGGTCCCTGGGTTATGCCAGGGAGGTCCACGGGTTATGCCGGGTTGAAAGGAAAAAAAGCTCTTTGGGTTATACCAGGGAGGTCCACGGGTTATGTCGAGATAAAAGAAAAAGCTCTTTGGGTTATGCCAGGGAGGTCCACGGGTTATGCTGGGATAAAAGAAAAAATGCTCCTTGGGTTATGCCAGGGAGGTCCACGGGTTATGCCGGGATTAAAAGAAAAAAGGGCTCCTTGGGTTATGTTAGGGAGGTACACAGGTTATGCCGGGATAAAATAAAAAGCTCATTGGGTTATGCCAGGGAGGTCCATGGGTTATGCCGGGATTAAAATAAAAAGGTCCTTAGTTTATACCAGGGAAGGTCCACGGGTTATGCCGGGATTGAAAGAAAAAGGGCTCCTTGTGTTATGCCAGGGAGGTCCACGGGTTATGCCGGGATAAAAGAAAAATCTCCTTGGGTTATGCCAGGGAGGTCCACGGGTTATGCCGGGATTAAAAGAGAAAGGTCCTTGGGTTATGCCAGGAAAGGTCCACGGGTTATGCCGGGATTGAAAGAAAAATGGCTCCTTGGGTTATGCCAGGGAGCAAAGAAAAAAGGTCCTCAGGTTATGCCGGGTAGGTCTACGGGTTATGTCGGGATACAAGAAAAATGCTCCTTAGGTTATGTTAGGGAGGTCCATGGGTTATGCTTGAATTGAAGAAAAAGGCTCCTTGGGTTATGCCAGGGAGGTCCACGGGTTATACCGGGATTGAAAGAAAAAAGGCTCCTTGGGTTATGCCAGGGAACAAAGAAAAAAGGAAATCGGGTTATGTCAGGGAGGTCCACGGGTTATGCCGGGATATCTAGGGAATGGGGCCCTATACTACCATGATTTTGGATTTTTCTTCCTCTTTTTTTTTTAATCATCATTCTTCATTTCATTTTTAGTAGAAAATGCAAGAAAGAATTTGGGGAAACTTCCCTTTTTGGTCGGCTCCCTGCTGCAAAGCTGTTTTAGCACTTGCGTATTTCTTTTCTTTTTTGGTTGCGCCTGCTTTTTGCACGGTTGCTTGAATTGAACATGTTTCAAATTTCAAACAAAGAACAATTGTTAGTTTGAAACGGTGATTGGTTTTGTGGCCTTGATTGTCTCAATTGCTTGATCTCGGCCCAGTTCCTGTTGAGAACCTCTGCTACTTTCTGGTTTTGAAGATTAATCTCTCTCTCAAACAGAAGAGCTCAACTTTTAAGTTTTCCATGACACCTTTCCCGCATGGGGCTTCGACCCTTTCACTTTATTCTGTCTTTAGGACCTTTGTCCTTGACTTTCTTTTCCTTTTCAATAACTTTGATTTTAGAGCATCAGCCATCATGGCCAGTCGGGATTGGCTTGATGCACCCGCTGAGGTTGGGTACTTTTCTTTAGCTTTTGTTAGGGAGAGCCCTGTAAAGCCAGTCCTGCCACCTTTTCTTTGTATTAGTTTCGGGAACAAAGTTTAGACCGAAAGGGATTCAAGGAAAAATTAAACAAAAGGCAAGAAAATGAATTTAAAGAGAAGCGTCCCTTTCGGGGAGAAAAGAATGACTTATCTGGGGTGCATGCAGGCTTCAAATAGACATGACATGCTTCTTGGACTGGGTTCCCGAACCGCACAAACTTTCCCAACTTCTCATAAACTCATTGACCCGTGTTTCAAAACCAGGGAATCTTGCCAGGACTCTTTCAGTGGTGGGAGATGTCTTCTTTTCGGCCGACGGTGCCCTTTATGGGTTTTGCCAACCGACCTCTCTCATTTCTCTTCTCACCGTTGCCCGATAGTGCTCTTTACAAGTTTTCACTAAACGGACTCTCATATTCAATTTCTCTACTCATCGTTGCCTTATGGTGCCCGTAGGTTTTCACCAATAAGGCTCTCTCATTTTATTTCTCTCAGTTTGATTGCATCAAGTTCCAACAATGGTGTTTTTTGATTCCAACTCCTTTGCCAATTGATCAGAAGGACTTGGACAAGGTTTGGGTAAAAAGAATCTAGATGGAATTACAACTTTGAAACCATTCTGGTGGGCTCCTTGCCGAGCCATTATATCATCTGCCCCAGTTTCACTTTTTGGGGGAATTGGAATTTTTGTTTTGGTGTGACTGAACCCCAGAGAGAGGCTGCCTACGTATCCTTTCGGAATCAAGTCAGACGTAGTTCAGGGAAAATATTTTGTTTTTGTTATTTTTTTGTGTTTTGTTTTTTTTCTTTTTTTCATCATTTTCATTCTTCTTTTTTTCAATAGTACTTTCGGGTTCCAAAGAGGGTGATCAAGGAAAAGTAACCGGCTCAAAGGGTTTGCGAAAGATTGACAGTGTTTGGATCGCAAGAATGAAAGCCTTCGTCATCCCAGTTGAACAAAGTCATTGCTGCAGAACGCCTAGCCATAGTACATTCTTACTGCGTCTGCATTCACAACTGCTTCGGGATCATTTCCTTCGATATCGCCCAGATACAATGCTCCTCTTGGCAATATCTTTCTGATGATATATGGGCACTTCCAATTATGAGCAAACTTTCCTTTTGCTTCCTGGTGATGAGGAAGAATACGCCTTAACACAAGTTGTCCTACTTCAAAATTCCTGGGCTACACTTTCTTGTTATAAGCACGGACCATTCTTTGTTGGTACAACTGCCCGTGACAGTCCGCGACCATCCGCTTTTCATCGATTAAGGTTAGTTGTTCCAGATGAGTCTTGACCCATTCACTATCTTCGATTTTAGCTTCAACAATTATTCGGAGGGAAGGGATTTCCACCTTCGCGGGTATCACAGCCTCAGTTCCATAGACCAAAAGGTATGGGGTTTCTCCTACCGATGTGCGCACCATGGTGCGATATCCCAGTAATACGAAAGGTAACTTTTCATGCCATTTCCTGGAGCTCTGAATCATCTTCTCAAAATATTCTTGATGTTCTTGTTTGCTGCTTCAACGACACCATTGGCCTTGGGCCGGTAGGGAGTAGAGTTCCTATGCATTATTTTGAATTGTTCTCATACCTCTCCCATCAAATGATTATTCAAGTTTACAGCATTATATGTGATGATAGTTGCAGGAATGCCAAAACGGCAGATAATATTGGAGTGCACAAAATCAACCACAGCTTTCTTGGTGACCGATTTGAGAGTGATGGCTTCAACCCACTTCGTGAAGTAGTCAATAGCAACCAGTATGAATCTGTGCCCATTGGAGGCTTTTTGCTCGATCGTCCCTATGACGTTCATGCCCCAAGCGACAAATGGCCAAGGTGTTGACATAGGATGTAGTTTGGTGGGAGGTGCATGAATCAAATCACCATGCACCTGACACTGATGGCACTTTCGAACAAAGCTGAAGCAGTCTTTTTCCATGGTTATCCAGTAATAGCCTGCTCGAAGGATTTTCTTTGCTAAAATATACCCGTTCATGTGGGGTCCGCACACTCCTACGTGTACTTCATGCATGATCCTTCTGGCCTCTTCGGCGTCAACACATCTTAACAAGTTGAGATCCGGGGTCCTTTTGTACAAGACCTCATCACTTAAGAAGAAACCACTTGCATGTCGTCTAATGGTTCTCTTTTGGTCTCCAGTGGCTTGCTCGGGGTATTCTTGCATTTTTAGAAACCTTTTGATATCATGGTACCATGTCTAGGTGTTTGGTTCTACCTCAACCGTATTACAGTGCCCATGCCTTTCCCTGATTTGGATTTCCAAGGGATCAATGTGGGCATTTCCTGGGTAGGGAAACATCGAGGCCAGAGTAGCGAGTGCATCAACTAGTTCATTGTGACAATGAGGGATGTACCTAAACTCTATTTACTTGAACCACTTGCTAAGATCTTCCACATATTTCCGATAGGGAATAAGTTTAACATCTCGGGTTTCCCATTCTCCCCGGGCTTTCCGAATAATCAAATCTGAGTCTCCCATAATCAACAACTCTTCGACATTTTGGTCGATTGACATGTTCATACCTATAATGCAGGCTTCATACTCGGCAGTGTTGTTTCTGCAAAAAAACCAAAGCCTAGCTGTGGCCGGGTAGTGCTGACCAGTGGGCGAGATCAAGATTGCCCCAATTCCAACACCTTTTGCGTTTATCGCCCCATCAAAGAACATTTTCCAAGCATGGGTGTCTTCAGAGATTGATTCTATTGAATTACCTTTTCATCTAGGAAGTAAGTGCTCAAGGGTTGGTATTCATCATCAACCGAATTTTCAGCCAAATGATCTGCCAACGCCTGGACTTTCATTGTCGTGCGAGTGACATAGACTGTCAAATTTAGTGAGCAGAATCTGCCATTTTGCTAATCTCCTTGTGGGCATTAGTTTCTGAAATATGTAT
Source organism: Nicotiana glauca (assembly GCA_026770625.1). Lineage (NCBI taxonomy): Eukaryota > Viridiplantae > Streptophyta > Magnoliopsida > Solanales > Solanaceae > Nicotiana > Nicotiana glauca. The sequence goes on from MU683523.1 coordinate 49,209, forward strand.
TTCAAAGGATCCAACCTGGTTATGAGGTAAGTGGTGTAGGCTTACAGATAATGTCTCAGCTTCTGAACGACCCAATTTAAGGCACAACAGGTTCTCTCCAACAGAGTATACTTAGCTTCATAGCTGGTAAACTTCTTGATCGGGTAGTAGATCGCATGTTCTTTCTTCCCGGTTACATCATGTTGTCCGAGGACACAGCCGAAAGAATTTTCCAAGACCGTCAGGTACAAGAAAAGAGGCCTCCCCAGCTCTGGTGGGACCAAGACTGGAAGATTTGACATATATTCCTTGATCTTATCAAAAGCTTCTTGACATTCGTCCGTCCACTTGATTGTTGCATCTTTTTTCAACAATTTGAATATGGGCTCACATGTGGATGTCAACTGAGCAATGAACCAGCTGATATAGTTTAATCTGCCCAACAAGCTCATCACATCTTTCTTGGTTCTTGGAGGAGGCAAATCCCAGATAGATTTTATTTTTGTTGGATCTAACTCGATACCTCTCCGGCTGACTATGAAGCCCAAAAGTTTGCCGGATGGGACTCCAAATGCATATTTGGTTGGGTTCAGCTTCAAATCATATTTGCGCAATCGCTCAAAGAATTTTATCAAATCTCGGACATGGTCATCTTGGGTTTTGGACTTGATGATTACGTCGTCCACATTAGGTTTGTGCATTTGGATCAGATATCCAAAATCCGATCCGATCCACTCTATTTCAGATTTTCAGATTTCAGATTTTCGAATCGGATGCGGATTATGTTTTTAAAAATTTTATATTTTTGGATTGGATTCGAATTGGTGTGAGTTTAATCCGATCCGATCCGAAATCCGAAATTATAGGGACCTATACACTAAACTATTAGGGTTAAACTGATACTCATTTTTTTAGACAACCCTACCTAGGTTATAACATGTTCTCTTCATATTCCTAAAGACCTAAATCCTAATATCCAGTGACCGCCTCTCTTCAGTCTTCTGACTCTTCACTCTTCAGTAGTTCAGTTCTTCAACTTTAATAGTTCAACCGAGTCTCGCCCATTCTATATCGAGTCTCGCCCATTCCATCTCAGTTCTCACAGAGTCACAGTGAGACTAACACTCACCTCTAATTCCATCTCGAGTCTCGAGTCTCGACTCCTCTAAGTCCAGTAATACCTCCAAACTTGACACTCAACTGGAAGACCAAAATCGACGGTAAGACTAAGACCTCTCAAACTCGTTTTCTCTTAAATCATTCCTCCAAACTTTGGATTTGGACAGTAAGATTATAACATCTCATAAGGGAAAGTTACAACATCTTTTTTTTTTTTAATCTTCTCTAGAAAAATCTCTGTTTTCACCACACTGACAGTAAGGTTAGAGAAAGATTACAACATTTTTTTTAATTTTCATGTTGTTTATCTTTTACAGTTTTGGTACGTATGTATTTGTAATATAATCTGCTTTAAAGGAAAATGGAAGATACTGTATAATTGATTAATTGTTCTGATTTTAATTTGAATTTTTGGTTTTGTTTCGGTAGATGGAAAATGAGGCATAGACACCAATGGAACTTCAGATTGTTGAAAAAATTGGTGAAAGTGATGCTTCAAATTGGTGAAAAATTGGTAACCAGCAATAGAAACTACACTGTAGTAGAGAACCACCCTGTTAAAACTAATAGTTTGAGTATACAGATTACAATATAGAATAAAATCCAACATAGGATAATTGAGCGACAATCCGATCCAACAATCCGAAAAAATATCCGATCCGATCCAATGTTAATTCGGATCGGATTCAGATTGCCCTTTTCAGAATCTGAAATCCAAAATCTGAATCCGAAATATGCTAAATCCGATCCGATCCGATCTATGCACAGCCCTAGTCAACATACACCTCTATCTCTTGATGTATCATATCATGGAAAATTACGGTCATGGCCCTCATGTAGGTCGCCCCGGCGTTCTTCAGACCAAACGACATGACTCTATAACAGTATGTACCCCAGGGTGTAGTAAAGGCTGTTTTCTCTGCGTCTTCTTCATCCATCAACACCTGGTGATATCTTGTGTAACAATCCACGAAGGATTGTATCTCATGCTTGGCGCAGTTATCAACAAGGATGTGGATATTAGGCAAAGGGAAGTTGTCTTTGGGATTTGCCTTATTTAAATCTCTGTAATCCACACATGCCCGGATCTTCCCGCCTTTCTTTGGAACTGGGACTACATTAGCTAGCCATGCAGTGTACCTAACCACTCGGATCACCCCAACTTTCAACTGTTTCGTGACCTCTTCTTTGATCTTGTCACTGATATCAGTTTTGAACTTTCTTTGCTTTTGCTGGACCGGGGGGTAATCGGGGTAAGTCGGTAACTTATGAACCACCAAATCAACACTTAGCCCTGGCATGTCGTCGTATGACCAAGCAAACACATCTTTGAACTCAAACAGGAGTTGATATCTTGGTTTCCCTGATTTCTTCAGAACTTCCCAAGTTAACCGGCTCGGTATCATTTAAGTTTGGCTTAGGTTTATTCTCAAATTGTTCCAATTCTCGATTTATTTCCCTAAAAGCCTCTTTTTCATCATATTTCGGTTCTTGATTCATTATTTCACAATTAGACAGCGTGTTTGGATCTGGGCATGAAGTCCGCAAGCATGTCATGTTATTTAAAGCCGCATTATTAGAACTGAAAGAAGAAATAAAAGAGAAAAATAGCAAAATCAGAAAGTATAAAGAAAGATGAACGATGAAATATTGATTTTATTTCTTGGAATTTGAAGATAACAGGGTTTACATTTTGGAAATTAAAAGATAAGAAACTAAAGAAAACATCCGAGTTACACCCTGGAATAACTCGCGATACAGAAAAAGTAGCAGGACAGGTCTACCGGGACTCCCGCCTGATTGGGAATGGTGTAGCCTTCCAATTCTACAGCTTGGCGTTTGGTCCCATATACAGCACCTCAGTGGTGCTTGAGCCCTCTTCTGGCTGAACCATGTGGGTTTCATATAGTATCTTCCTCAATGTCCTACATATCTCTTCAATCTCTTCGGCTGTAAAGGCCTCATCCTCTTCTTCTTCATTGTATTTTGACTTGACAAATGTCTCGTACAAATGTGGCAGTGGTTGAGGCAAAACCCATCCATCATTCTTTCTATTGTCAGCCCATTTTATGTCATCTAGAGTAGGTTGGAAGCCTATCCCGAAGAACTTCTCAGTTGTAGGCACGGTAGCTGGTTCAGCTATTCCTTGCAAGGACTTTCCAAGTCCCTTCCCTGGTTTGAGACCATGTCGTATCATTTCTTTAGTCACCATAATTGATGCATTGGAAAGGAAGGGTTGGGGGCAAGGGTTTCCTTCTTCATACTGGTCTGCCACTACAACTTCAAAGGCCTGGTAAACTATGTACTCGCTGCCTTCTCTCGCTTCAAGATATGGGACTGAAGGGTCTCGATAAATTGATTGCTCGTCCTCCCCATGGACCACGATTTCTTGATCCTCATGCTCAAATTTTACCATCTGATGAAGAGTGAAAGGTACAACCCCTGCTGCGTGGATCCATGGTCTTCCCAAAAGAAAGTGGTAGGATGTGTCCATGTCTAAAACTTGGAAAGTCACCTCAAAGTCCACTGGCCAATGGTCAGAATTAGATCGATCTCTCCAATCGTGTCCCTTTTGATACCATCGAAGGCTCGTACGCAGACATTGTTGGGATGAATCCTTTCAGTCCCAATTTCCATGCGTTGTAGTGTTGAGAGTGGGCAGATGTCCACCCCAGAACCTCCATCCACCATAACCTTTTTCACGTAGTACCCTTCATATTTGACAGTTAAGTGAAGGTATTTGTTATGTGCGGCCCCTTCTGGGGGCAAGACATTCTTGCTGAAAGAGATCTGGTTGATCGCGTAAAATATTTCCGCCATTCTTTCTAACTGCTCCACAGAAGTATCAGCAGGCACGTATACTTCATTGAGAGTCTTGATTAATACCTTATGGTGTTCGAGGGATTTCATCAACAAAGATATCAATAAGACTTTTTCAGGAAACTTTCAAAGCTGGTCAACCACTTCATAATCTGCCATCTTCATTTTTTGAAAGAAAGCTTCCGTCTCTTCGGCACTCACGGGTTTTTTAGCTGGGAAGCGCTTCTTGGTGGCATTGTTCACTTCTTCCAAATTGGAGTAATTTTCCATAGGGTAATTTTCTTGAACCTCTCCGGAGATTTCTTTGCCCTTATACGTCACCACTGTCCTATAGTAGTTCCAAGGCACCGCAGTAGGATCTGTCATGGGCCTCTGTGGTGCGCAGCCAATAACCACGGGCTCACTCAGCCTTGGTGAATTAATTGGCCCCCGCACCACATAAGCTCCCTTAGACACGTATATTTGGGTCATCTTGTTCAGTTCAAATCTCCTGGGAGGACTCAAAGTCATCTGCTTTTCCTTGCGGCCCCGAAGGACATAGAGAACAACATCTTTTGCGGGTGCTGCCCCAGTTCCTGCTTCAATTTTCTTCTCTGATTTTGAGTGGGCGATTTTATTCTTTTTCTCCCCTTTGTATTGCTTCGGGTAAGTTTTAAGTTTCCTCTCTACATTAGCAATGGTGATGATGGCCTTCAATGCCGTGTCAAATTCCTTATCTTCACAGATCATTCCGATTACCGGCCCGTTGTTGTGGGCTGGCAGTGGGTTGTTTGTCATATTGGGAATATCCTCGTCCCTTAACACTATCTTCCTCTATTCTATCAAATCCTCTATGACTCTTTTCAAAGTCCAACCGTTTTCTGTATCATGCCCCTCAGCTCCTGAGTGATAAGCACATCGGGCGCCCCGTTGGTAGGAGAGTGATTTTGGGTTTTGCCTGTTTGGAGGTACGGGCTGCAGCAAACCCATTTGGACAAACAGACTGGAGTAGGATTCACCGATTGGTGTAAAATTTGGCCGTCTGGGTGGTTTACGAGGATGAAAGTTATTTTGTGGAGGACGGGGGTTGTAGTGGTTCTGGTGAGGAGGCTGGTTTCTTGGAAATGGAGCTTGGTTTCTGTTGGCTTGTTGCTGAGGCCGGACGTAAGGTTGAGCATTCATGACCGCATACAGCTGAGAAGCGTAGGCCATGTCCTGGTGAGGGTAATAATGCTGAGGGGTTCTTTCTGGGAACATGGATCTGGGAGCACGGTGTCTTCTTGCACCTGATGCTATCATGGATGTTTCTTCTTTCTTCTTGCCCTTTGCTACTCCTCCAGACCCGCCCTGAATGGCTTGGGAGGTTGCTCTAATAGCGGATTGGCTTAGAATTCTGCCTGTTTTCATTCTATTTTCCACCATTTCACCGATTTTGATAGCTTCCGCGAATGGTTTACCCATAACTGACATCATATTTTGGAAGTAGTCGACTTCCTAAGCTTGGAGGAACATTGTGACCATTTCGACCTCGTCTATAGGAGGCTTTACTCTAGATGCTTGCTCACGCCATTTGATTGCGTACTCCCGAAAGCTCTCCGACGACTTCTTTTTCAAGTTTGCCAACGAGTTTCTGTCTGGAGCAATGTCTATATTGTACTAGAATTATCTGACAAAGTCTCTAGCGAGGTCATCCTAGATGTGGCAACGAGATATATCTTGATCCATATACCACTCGGAGGCAATACCAACCAGACTTTCTCAAAAATAAGCCATGAGTAATTCTTCCCTTCCTCCGGCTCCTCACAACTGATTGCAATATTTCTTAAGATGAGCAATAGTGGCACTATGTCCATCATACTTTTCAAACTTTGGAGTTTTGAATCCCAACAGTAAGTGCATGTGAGGGAACATGCATAAATAAGCATAGGACACACTTTTCTGCTCACTCAGACCCTGTATGTTCTTGAGGCTCTGCACCAAGCTTCTCATCCTCCTTGCAATTTCTTCCTGTTCGGGAGTTTTGGGAGTCTTTTCCTGTCCCGTTGTGAACTCAAATAGAGGTGGCTGAGGATAATATAAGTGGGAAACTGAGGAGGCTCCATTTGGAAGGTAGGTGTTTGGAATGTAAAGGCTGAAGGATCAAAAGTGGGCATAGGCAGTGCAGGCTGTGTTGTGGCTGAGCATGGGGGAGCGGTGAAGATATTAGAGGCCGCTCCGGACATGAACACCTGGGGGCGAATCTCAGAAGGTGTTCCCACGAAATGAGCTGACATGGGGGGCTGTCCCAGTGGGGTGTTTGGATGATTGATTGGAACATTAGAAGTACCCCCTGATCTAGGAAACAGTTCGGGGAATCCCGGGATTGCACTTGGTGGCTCTCTTTCATTCACCCAAGCATCCCACATTTCTATGACCCGAAGACGTAAGATTCTGTTCTCTTCAGCCGCTGTAGATTCCGAGGTCGGGATGCCCGAGATTGGGCTATCATCTGCGATGGGAACCGTTGGCAAGGTCATTTCTGAAGACATTCTGATACTCCTCTTTGATCTAGTAAAGTATGGATGTGAAGCCAGGTTACCACGAAAATCCAACCATTGTTTCTATAAAACCTGGACTGGGTGACAGTGGCAAACGGTTAGTTTGAGGCACATAACAGATAGGTAATCGCACGTTGGGTGTGATGCACCTATACAATTAAATGGATTTCTACATATTTTGCAATGGTTGCATGCTTCATCCCGGCTTTCTTATTCTTTCCCATTTTTCTTCCTTCGATCTCCACTCTCTTTTCTTGCGTTTCCTTTCTTTTGCCCTTTTTTTCTTTTTCTTTTTCTTTTCTTATTGTAGCTATTTACAAAATTATGACCGGATCTGATGAGGGTTGCCTACGTATCACGACGCCACGTGAATCAGATAACTGCGTAGTTCGGGAAGATTGAGAATAATGTAAATAAACTAACTCTTTTTTATTATTTTATAAAACTCATACCATGAAGCTTTAAGGCAAAAGAAAAATATTTTTGATTTTTGATTTTTGATTTTTTTGGAATTTTCTAAAAAAATGCTTTAAAAGAAGAACGGAATTTTTTTTTGGATTTTTGATTTTGTTTTGTTTTTTTGAAAGAAGGACTTCTAAAAATTCATTTGCTTTTGATTTGAACTTTGGGAATTTTAAAAGTAAAAAGAAAATATTTTGTTTGAATTTTCATTAGTTTTCTCTTTTTTTTCTAAAAAAGAAAGAAAATATTTTTGGATTTTAGAAGTTTCCTTTTAATTTTTGTAAGAGAGACTTTTAAGAAAATGTTGGATTTCTGAGTTTTCATTTATTTACAAAAGCACTTCTTAAGAAAAGTGAAAATATTTTAGACTTCAATTTTTCAAATTTTTTATGGACATTTACAAAAGAAAGACATCCAAAAAGTTTTTTTTTTTTTGGATTTTTGCTTTTGATTTTTTTGGATTTTTGTTTTTGGAAGAATACTTCAACATGAAGGAAACCCGTATTTTTGAATTTTGATTTTTATTGAATTTTTTTTTTCGTATGAAAGACATTAGAAAGAAGAAAACCATTTTTCTTTTAAAAACTACTTTTTTTTGAAATTTTCTAAGGAAAGATTTTTAAAGAAGGAACTAAAGGAAAATATTTTTTTGGATTTTTTTTGAAAATTGGGTTCGGAACCGATGAGGTTTGCCTATGTATCTCACATCCGGTGAGAATCAAACCCGCGTAGTTAGGTCAGTTTTGACAGAACACGGAAAACATGTCACTTGAAAATTTTGGCTCATTTTGAAATGACCTTTTTTTTTTTCTTCTTTTTTTTTCAGAATTTCTGCAGAGTTTCAGAATATTCCAAATACCTACCTCTCACTCCTTCTTTTTTTTAATTTTCTTTTTCTCTTTTTTTTTTGATTTTCTTCCTCTATTGTAGTGGCTGGTCAACATGCAAGCCGAACAAACAGATGCGCAAGTAGCACGTAAGATGCATTAGGATGGTCTTTTTAATTTGGGTACAACTGTCCTAGACAGACCCAACCCATGTGTTGAGTCTCCTAAGTCAAATGCACGTGATGCAAACAAACGTTCCTACTAGGGATCCGGCATGAGGCTTTGTTATACTAGGTTTAAAACTTGGGTTTATTATTCTAGACCTGGCTTACCCGAGCGGAAAACTCGAGTCGAGGGGGCAACATATCGGGAATACACAAGCTTCATCGGCTTTGCAACTTGTCCGAACCTCGTTATAAAATGGGATAAGACTCTAGACAGAAGAGAAGTCACACGAAGTGCACCCTTCTCCATGATTTAGAAGACTCAGAGAGAGGAAGGGTTTCGTAGCAGTTTATATACAATTCACAGAATATCAAAGCGGTAAAAACATTTAGCACATTAGGCTTAAACATGTAGGAAAATCAGATAATAAATAAAGCCAATCATAACAGCTATTCTAAGCTCGAATTCTTGAACCTTGAACCGAAGTTCTGGGTTTGTATCCCTAGCAGAGTCGCCAGAGCTGTCACACCTCCTTTTTTACACATCATCCCGAAGGATAGTGTATAAGGGAGTTTTTCCAATTTAAGTGACATTATTTGAAATGGAATTATTTATTTATTCACTTGGGATAGTTTATTTGGTGTCCACGTCACCGGTTTATTTTCAATCCCAAATCGAGGAAAATTTCGACTTTCCATGTGAAGTTTGCGAACCAGAAATTCTGACTAAGGAATTCTATTAACCCAGGGGAAGGTGTTAGGCAACCCTGGATTTTGTGGTTCTAGCATGGTCGCTTAAACTATTATAAATGGCCTATTATCTGATTTTAATACATGTTTCAACCTATAGTGCAATTTTAAATTATTTACCATTTTTAATTAATTTTAAGGAAGATTGAACGTCGTCTAAAATATGTCTTTGGATCGCGTCACATGAAATGCAATCGCGATCCAGAACATATCTTATTCAACATTTTAGGATTTGGATTTGAGTCACATAAAATGCACACCCAAGTTTAAGAAGGTAAAATTATTAAATAACGCGCATGTCACACCTCCTTTCGGCGCTACCGCACCCCGCAAAGGGCGTGGTAAAGGGAGTTTTTCCAATTAAAGGACAATCGAAAAGGGATTCGTTTATTAAGAGATTCAGAGTCGCCACTTGGGAGATTTATGGTGTCCCAAGTCACCGGCTGAATCCCAAATCGAGGAAAGGTTTGACTCTATTTAACAGTCCGCGAACCAGAAATCCGGATAAGGAATTCTATTAACCCGGGAGAAGGTGTTAGGCATTCCCGAGTTCTGTGGTTCTAGCACGGTCGCTCAACTGTCATATTTGGCTTAATTATCTGATTTTTATACAATTGAACCTATGTGCAAATTTTAACTTTTTAACCACTTTTATTCATATTTTTTAAAAGAATTGCAACGTCGTGAAAATGCGTCTTGAACCATGTCGCACCAGTGCACCCGTGGTTGTTAACACATTTCGACTCCGTTGAGATTTAGATTTGGGTCACATAAATGTGCACCCGAGTTTAGGGAGGTAAATTATTAAAAAAAATGCGCGCCTAAAGCGACTAGCGTATTATTATTTTGGGGAAGGCCGTAAAATTTGCTAAAACAGCCTGTCCTGAAATCTAAGTATTTTAATATATACAATTATGAGGGCCCCGTAATTTGTGTTTTATTTGGCGAGGCTCGTCTCATTCTTTATTAAAACGATAAACCTAAAGTGACTACATTTTTTCTATTAAGTTTGTCTCTAAATATAAAGAAAAGGTCCTAATTAATTTCATGTTTATAAATGCGGGCCTCTTATTAGTTATTAGATTGTTTCGTGCCCTATTATATAAGTGAATATTACTAAAGCTGAAATTATAAATAGCATACGAGATTGACAAAATATTAAAACAAACTAACCATTCTCTAATTTATTTAAACTAACATTTTTTTTT
>MU683527.1:2771-16843 GCA_026770625.1 Nicotiana glauca
GCCGGTGAGGATTCCGGCAAGACGAAGAGGCGGCTAGGGTTTGGGGTCAGGGACGATAGTGTGAGAATGAATACAAGGTTATATGTTTTGATATATTAAACATGTAGTGACAGTTTTGCACCGTTGGATTAAATCAAATGAACGGTCAGGATCACTCCCTCTCCATACGATGTCGTTCCGTTAAGTGAGAGCCTTATCCTCGTCCGTTAGATGAATCGAATGAACGGCTCAGATTGAATTTCACGAAACGACTTCGTTTCATTTATTAACGGACTTAAGCTTAACCGTTGGATCAGATGTCATCAACGGCCTGAGTTAATTGGGCAAAAACAGTGTCGTTCGGATTTCAAACGGGGCCGGTCGGGGTGGACTGGACTGGATATTGTTTTGGGCTCTAATATTGTATTAGCCCAACATTTGTGTATTTTTGTATTGCATTTTATTATATTTTGGTATTTTGCCCTTTTATTTTTTTTTTGTATTTATTCTCTTTTTGTATTGTATTTTTGTATTTCATTTCTTTTGTTTATTTTATTTTTGTATTTTGTATCTATTTTGATTTTATTAAAATTAGCAAACTAATTAATTTCTACTTTATGATAATTTTTCAATTAAAAACACAAAAATGCTATATTTTGGTTTTCTTAGAATTGTTCTAAAATGATTTAATACCTACTAAATGCGAAATTAATTTCTAAGTGCATATTTTGTTTTTTTATTTATCACGCGCAAATAACATGCAAACACAAAATTCACATAAATTGTAAAACAAAGGAAAACTGTTTTCTTTGAATTTTATGGGAATAACTCATATATAGGGTAAAAATCACGTGCTCACAATATTCATTTAGACTTATTTTATGTGTCGCTACCATATTCACTTCAAGAATGGAGCAAATCAAGTGGGACAATATTCATGACTTTTCATGAAAAATATATTATTTTTATTTAGTCATCATTATATCATCAATATGGTACAGTGTGACTCAAACGCAATGGCTTACCAATATAAAAGCATGTTAGGCCATAATTAATTGGAACTTAAACCAAACTCTTATCATCATGGAGCATCGAGACTTGATCCCGATGTCTTACCTTCATGGTTCATTGCGACTTGAACTCATTGTAGTTGATATAATTAATAGCAAAGGACAAAAATAATTTCAAATACGAAGGAAATGCTTACCTCTTGAGTCAAACTCTTCATAATATCATTTGGATATAATTCTCAACAATAGACTTTCGTTTACTCAAATCAGCTAAGTAATTAGTATCAAATAAATATATGAAAATATAAAATAATATTGAAAATTCGCATGTGGTCCTTGCTGCAATAAGCCTACTTCAAGATGAAAGTGATATGACGAGAACATTCAGGAAAAATGATGTATCAAATAGAATAATAGTACTACTAGTTACTATGTACTTTTGTGAAGTTAAGTATTATGCTCTCTAGATATACAAAGAGATATAGCAGAACCTTTAAGTCAATCAGGAAATTAAAACAAAATAGTGGACAATTCTCTTTCTACTAGCTACTGCTACATGCTTTCCATATAGAAATGATTGAACATGTTAATTTGATAAGAACTATAATTTGGTGTAATACATATTTCTTGTACTAATATTTTATCTTATCAAATTAAAATAGTTACGAGAAGTATTATTATTATTATTAGTTCTAGATTCAAATTAACTTAGATATATAAAATTGCAAAGAAACGTTATTTACCTTCACTTTAATCATGCCAAAATGAAATGCATTGTGGTTAATATAAATGGCTACTATTTTTTTCCAGAAAAAGGAATATAAACCAGGAGATGAGTGACAACTACAATGAAGTGCGTTTCTTTTGCAAGCACGGCCAACTATTCATTAAAAATATAGATCAATATGTATCTAAAATCATAACTTCTCAACTATTATTAGTTATTGATCATAAGAAGTTTCTGATTTAAGAACTATTCTACAAAAGACTATTTGAAGCGCATGTTTTTAATGTCATATCTTATGTGATAGTAGAAACATATTTGTGGATACGTAAATCCATAAAGTACAAATTGCATAAATCAAATTACACAAACCATACCTTCTTGAAAATGTAGTGAAATATAGCATAAAGGTTTGTGTGTTACCATAAATTGTAAGCTATGCCAATAAATGTAGTGATATCAAATATACTGCTTGAGTAATCATCTCATTGTATCTTTAATTTATGATGATACTATCTCTTCTATTTCTATATACGAAAATTCTTGAAAAAGGAATAGATCAAACTCAATTGGTTAGAGACTCGTGCTGATAACGTGTTATGAAATAAAAGTAATTTAGTAAAACACGAACAAGAAATAAAAGCAATTTAGAAAACATGAACAAGAAATAGAGATATAGGGAAGGAAGAAATTTTCTTCTTCAATTGTGTGTGTATTTCCATTGCAATTACATAGCCTTTTATAGGAATAAAAAGTAAAGATGATGGATATAAAATATGAGATTTAATCTTTAAGCTATTCACAACATGGGCATCCAATGTAGCATCCAATGTAGTATCCAATGTACAAATTATTCATAACAATTGGATATTTCTTGCTCTTTGTTTCATTCCTTAAAATACGCGCCTTGTGCTTGTCTTATGGGTGTATAACGCGTGGGCCGGGCCGGGCTGGGTAGGAAAAATTAATAACCTTATGGGTTATGTTCCGGACCGATTAAGGTTTGGGATTTATCGGGTTTAACGGGTTCAGATTTATCTGGGTAAAAAATGAACTGTAAGAGTTATGGGTACAAGGGGCCGGGCCGAGTTAGTGTTTTCATTTTTATTTTTTTATTTTTTTGTATTTTGTATAACTATTATAGTTTATATTAATATAACGTAAAAATATAAAGAATACAATGAAGATGGAAAAAAATTGCACTTATAAATTGCAAGTTCTATATTTATTTCAAAATTCAAACTTACAAATTGAAAGATTTATATTTAACAAGTAAATTAACGAAAAAAGTAAATTCAAAGGTTTTGCATTGCCGTAGACTCTAAAAACTTAATAAATTAATAAAATAAAAATGAAATATAGATTTTAAATCGGGCCGGGCCGGGCTGATTAACCGGTTGAACAGTAATTTATGTTGACTGGTGATAATAGGTGAATTTAACTATAATCACACCTTAAATAATCACATTCTTATATTGTTTTGATGATATATATGATAACAAAATGCTCTTATTAGTGTTTTTCATGATTTATAGGTAATAAATGGCTAAGAAGCAATTTTGGAGTCACTACTGGAGAAAAGAGGCCAAATATGCAAATTCCCATTGAAGTCACGTCATACCAGCTCTTAGGAGCCAAAAACACTGTTTCACCACGGTTCTACCGCGACCGCGGCAGAGCTGCAGTGAAAGGCTGCTGCAGAACTTTGAAGATTCAGAGAGGGTGTTCTGCCGCGGTTCTACCGCAGCAGAACCGCGGCAGGCGTCGAGACTTGAGGGACCAAAGTGTAAAAATGGGATTTTTTAGACCTAAACCCTATTTAAACAATATACTTCGCCCAAAGGAGGCATGTATTGAGTTTTAGGTTATCTTGGCAAGGAAAACTACTTAGGGTTAGACAACACCCTTGGAGGCAAGAACACATTGGGAGCAAGGCGGAGAATTCTTCTACAAGTTTTTCCTTCCTCTTCCTATTTTTCATTGTTGGTTATGACTTTTAGTATTGTAGTTTTACATACTATTATGAATAGCTAATTTGTTATCTAGAGTTTTGATAGAACCTTTTGTAGGATAAATTCTTGTTATGTTTTTATATAATTGAGCCATAGCTTTTCTCTATTTGTTCAACTACGTTTATATTGTGGTTGGTTGAAGAGCTCTCAATTAGCCGTGCCTATTTATTATGCATTGCTCGGGAGAGAGTGCATATTTAGGTAATTGTTGAACAACACCACTCCCAGAGTATATGAGGGATCAATAACCGAGGGTTTAAAGGCGAGATTAGGGATAACGAAGTCTTGGGTGCGATCTGAAGTGAGCTGTATTAAAAGCCAGCTAGCGTAGCTCGGGAGAGTGCGTCTAGTAAATTGTCGTAATTACTCGGGAGAGATTTACGGTAATAAGAGTGCTCATGATTGGTAGAGAATACTTAGGCGAAATTATAGAAGACATAGCGGGAAGGATTCCGACAATTGGGGAAATCATAACTCTAGACCTCCTTAATCTTGTCTCTAACCCTTAGTATATTTAGTTGTTAATTTAGTAGTTTAATTTGTTAGTTAATTAGTTAAACACAAGAATCTAAATATCTATAAGTTAGGAATTGTTCAAGCTTGTCTTCTTGGTGATAGTGAACAGCTGTAGCTAAACCTTAGTTCTCTGTGGGATTCGACTCCGGACTTGTAAACCGGATTATATTTGCAGCGACCGCATTGTCCTTTTTATAAGGCATAGTTGGGCGTGATCAATTGGGTTTGACCGGTCCGGTTAACCGATTGACAAAATGTGAGCGGACCAAATCCCCTACCCCTTTAACCCAGCCCCACCCGACCCCTTTGTACCGGTCCTGGCCGGTTTTGGTTTTAACTAGTCTGGATCGGCCCGAAAATAGGCTGATCCGGCCCGTTAGACACCCATAGCTTGTCTTAATAAACTAGTGAGGGTATGCACGTGCCGAACGACTATTAGAGAATTTTTGTTATGATGTCATTCATTTTGTTTTAGGCAAAATACATTAAAAAAACCAATAAATTTATTCAAAAAATAAGTTTGAACATTTTAACTAAAGATGTACTTTTTTACCCCTTCTAAACACATTGCAAGTGAATTTTATTCTACCCTCTATGACCCCAAACCTAGAGTGTGAAAACATTTGATTTGTGAGCGCGTTTTACACTAAAATTAATGGATAAAATGAATTTTTTTATAAAAAAAAAATGAAAAAAATTTATTATAAAATAAAGAGATCCGGTGGTAAGAGAGAATCTTTACTTTATAAGGAGACCCAACGGTAAATCTCCAATTATCCGATCCAATTCTTCTTCTCTTCTTTAAGAACCCTAAATCTCCTCTCCTTCAATTACTCACAAATTATGGCCCAAACCTACAATTTCGACTCCTTTTATCCGAATCAAAGTTTTATTCTTCTCTATAATCTGTTGGTTCATCTGATTTTTGGGCTTATTGACTATTTTGAATTTCTTCTTATTTGAGGGGTTCATCTGATTTAGGACTTAGTGGATAATGCGGTCAACTAACTTGGCTAGGCTTTGCATGGAAAATGATGATCCTAGGTTGACTGAAGGAGTGTGCTGCAATCATGGTTATGTCCTGCCAATAATGACTGTTTGGACACCTCGAAACCCTGGTAGAAGATATTGTGTGTGTCCATACTATGTGGTAAGTTTAATTTTTGTAAATTAGTTGAAGCTTTTACTAATTGAGCTTTAATTGATTCCTTGTGTTTCATCATTGTAGGTTCCAAGATGTTGTGATTTTTGGTGTGGGAGAGATGCAGATATTGATCCAACATCGAAATTTGTTATTTCTAAACTAGTGGAGAAATTTGGTGAACTTAAAAATTGCATTGGAAGTGTATGAAAATGTTAAGAAGCCTAGGGAAAAAAACAAGTGAAAAGAAAGATAGAGATGCAATTGGAGGGAGAGATTGAGAAGATGAAAGGAATGAAGAAGAAATGGAGGATCAGTTTGGTTAAGTCCAAGATTAGAGAGAAATTACTTTGATTTTTTGTGGTGTGTGGATGTATCATCGCTATAAACTATTGGTTTCATCTAGTATATATGAAGAATCATTCAATGAAGTTGCCTTAGGATTTTCCGTGGCAAAAGTATCTTTAGTGTTGCTTAACAAAATTGCAGCATATTTATAAAAATTTGGTGTAACTTTTGTTGTAATATAATGCACCTTGTTGATATAGTTTGTGTTGTGAAAATTGGCAATATGTTTGTTACAAATGCAGGATTTATATTGACTTAGAAATATGCAGTCACTACTGCATATTAGCAACATAATTATGCAAAAAAATAGATCAACAACTTTGCAGTCACTGCTATATATTAGCAACATATTTATGCAGAAAACAAATTAACAACTTTGCAACAGACTTAAACAGAAAAACTGACTAACAAAAAATTGCAGTAATTACTGCATATTATTTCCAGTAAACAAACTTACAAATCTGTAGTAACTGCTGCATATTGCAGAAAATAGACTTAAACAGAAAAACACATAAACTTACTTAACAAAATTCCAGTTATTGATGCATAGCATTTCCATTAATAGGCCTACAAATCAACAGTCATTGATGCATATCATTTCCATTTATAGACCTACAAATCAACAGTCGTTGCTGCACATAATACCATCGACTTAAAAACTTTCAGTCATTGGTGAATATAGTTACATACCAAAATAGAAGTTATATTGTCTTTACATATACCAACTGCCAAAAGGCAAACAAAAACACTAAAGTTCTAATATCTACTGGATAGTTGATTGTGGTGCTGATGAACTTGTTTGGCTCAAACGATCTCTTTCAGATGTCTTTGACCTTGTCTCCATTCTTTTCTTAGCTTGAATATGTTGAAGACTCCTTGAGGTGATAGCTTCTTTACCTTTGCATTTCACCTATGTTCTTGGTTTGTGTCCAATATCTCAAATTACTACTGCAGAGTTTATAGGCGTAGTTGACATGCCAGGTTATATTCATAGAAACAAACTTAGTTAATTTACATTAAAGTTTGATTAAAATGAGTTCATAGTCACAGTTGACATTATATGCTTATATTATAGATGGAAGCTCCACTTTCTGTTTGTAAAATTCGCATACCAGCCATTCTTGGCCTTTTATAAGATGTTCCTCTTCCTATACCAGTAGCAATATCCTATAGAAAGTGCAAATTATTAAGAGGTTAAACATAAAACAGACCTACAAATATTTAATCTATAGGAGTAACTTCAAAGTAATTACCTGTTTTGTTAAACCTCTAGGTCTTCCTCTTCCTTTTGATGTTCCTGTTTTTGGTACATTTTGAACTGAATGTGTTGATGAAAAACCAATACTTGATGACTTTGCACCACTAGTTGATCTTGTAGCACTTTGTGTAGACTTGTGACAACCTTTCTTGTTATGGCCTTTAGCATGATAGTTGCTGCAGGTCCTCTATGTACCTCTTTTGGGGTTGATGTGCATGTGATGGTATAATATGGGACTTATGTGCGTGTTGATTGTAGGGGAACCCCACGTGGCATCATAAGGTGATCTAAAGTGTGTGTAGCTATTTTGGAAAAACTGTTTTTAAAACCTATTTCAAATGTAAGGATCACACGGCGGTATAAGGAAAGATTGTGATTGAAATTGAAAAATATAAATACGAAGCGGTACCTAAATTGTGATTCTTTATTATGCGAGGCGGTACTTTGATTTTGATTTCATTATACACGAGGCGGTACCTCGACGTAATTATTGTTGTTTATTTCATGTTACAAAGTATTTTGGAGGGGAATATATATTGTTGTTTCATTCTTTATTGTTCTATTACTTGTTGTTCATACATGATCATTGTAGCCCTTTAGTTGCTTATTTTAAGCTATTTCTATTATTGATTTTCGGTATTAGTTCATGCTATTATCTTATTTTATATCAGTTGTTTCTTCACTTTCAATTACATTTCATACTGTCTATTTTATATCCTATTAGGTGTCTTGACCTGTCCTCGTCAATACTCTACTCAGGTTAGGCTCGATACTTACTGGTACCGTTGTGGTGTACTCATACTACACTTCTGCATATTTATTTTTGTGCAGATCCGGGTACGTATGCCCGGTGTCCTGGTCCAGGTGGAAGAAGGTACATAATTTCCCATTTATTATGTTAGTAAAATCCTAGGCGATGGTGAAACAAGGTATCCTCACCTAGAAAAATTAGCGCTCGCATTACTGAAGCACTTCAAGAAAACAAAAATAATACTTTTAACACCACCACATATGTGTCGTAACCTCTTACCGGCTGAGGAATATCATGCATAAGACCGAGTTGGCTGGCCAAATGGGCTGTAGAGATTAGTGGATACAATATATAGTATAGACCCCTGACTACCATAAAATATCATATTTTGGTGGACTTTTTGGCTAACTTTATGCCAGTCTTGATAACCGAGGTTGAAAGGGAATTACTGCTCACCTCGGGGACTAGCTCGGAGATCTGGACCCTATTCACCGACAGTGCCTCAAACGCGAAAGGGTTCAAATTAGATATCATTTTAAAACCACATGTAGGTAAATAATTAGACAGTCCATTAGAAATGTTAAATTGACTAACAATAAAGCCGAATATGAATGTCACGGCCCCATTTTGGCCTTTGTGAACTATCGTGATGGCACCTAGTCTTTACAACTAGTTAAGCTTAACAATTGCGAAAAAAGGGGAAAATAACATATAAAACTAATAAAAACTGCGGAATAACATAATGAAGGTTTAAGATTACGCTCGCCATATACAAACATAACTCTCAAACTGAACATCTTCCCAAAACCCCAAAACCCATGAATCACAAGCTACGAATATAATAAAAATGCTCTAACTCTGGCATGTCTACATAAATAGAAAAGATAGAAGGTCTATCACTATAAGATAGAATGAAAAGGGACTCCTTGGTATGCGGACGCGGCAGATATACCTTGAAGTCTCTAGAGAATTGCCTCACCTCAGGGGTAGTAGGGCTGAGTCGAAGTACCTAGATATGCACATGAAAAACTTGTGCAGGAAAGGATATGAGTACACCACAGCGGTACCCAGTAAGTGCCAAGCTTAACCTCAGTCGAGAAGTGACGAGGAAGGTCAGGGCCCTACCGGTGATGTATAATAATATATAAGGAAAGAAACAATATTTAAAGTAATACAAGGTAATAAGACTAACACAACTGCAACAGAGGCAAAATAATTGTAGAAGGAAAATGCAGCTCAACACAGAAATAACAGCCGGGGATCTCCCAGGATACCGTCTTGTAGTCCTAAATATAAATATCCAGTGGATCTCCTGGGATACCATCCCATAGTCCAACTCATAGTGCGCAGGGATCTACCGAAATTCCAATCCGTAGTCCCAAATATAAATACCCAATACTGGGGGAATCTACCGGGTGCAGTCCCGTAGTTCCAATATAAAAGTGCAGGGGGATCTCCACGAATACAAATCCGTAGTCCCAAAGTGAACATGCAGGGGGATCTCTCGGGATACCGTCTCGTAGTCCCAAAGTAAACATACAGCAGCAACACGAAGAAATATTTAATTCAGTCCAAATTCCATACCAAGGTAAATAGATACTTCTAACCTAGCATGCTGCACGGAATTCAAATAAAGAAGTTTGAGCAAGTAAGGCAATTAAGTCAATTAGACATGCTTCCCTAAGCTAACAGTAGGATTACAGTGCATGCAACATAAACAGGAAAGGAAACTCAGTTATAGTTACTTAATAAAAACAAGATTTTCAACAATTAGCACATGTACGCACTCGTCAGCTTACGTACGAGGCATTTCATATATCAACTATACTAAATCCTAATGGGAGTTTCCCCCATGCAAGGTTAGGCAAGCCACTTACCTCAAACCCGCTCAATCAACTCAATACCACGTTCTTGCCACGAGTATCCGACTCCAAATTACCCAAATCTATTCAAAGTAATTGTATAATGTAAATAACTTCAAGTAACTAATTCAACAAATTAATTCGAAGCTAATACGCGAAATTAGGAAAATCGTCCAAAAAGTATCCCAGGCCCACGTCTCGGAATAAGGTAAAATTTACAAATTTCAAATCCTCACACTCTCACGAGTTCATATATACAGAAGTTACTCCAATCCGACATTAAAATCTTGATCAAAACTCCAAAATTAGGCCTAAGAACTTTCCCACTCTTTCTCCAAATTTTCACCCCAAATTCGAATTCAAAGGATGAATTTAAGCATAGATTTGTGGAAATTAATCAAAACCAAGTAAAAATTACTTACCCAAAACACCTAGATGAAAATATCTCTCAAAATTGTCAATCCCGAGCTCCCAAATCAATTTTTCCATGTTTTGAGACTAAACACTCATTTTTGCCCTCTTTTGACTAGTGGAAATGTATTTGCGGCTCTGTGCGGTCCCGTTTCTGCGAAGACCAGGTCGCACCTGCAACTTTTCATTAAACAGGTATTTCTCCTTCAACGACTCACTTACTGCAATCTGCGCTCCCGCAGGTGCGTCCAATCCCTCGGACTTGCGGATTCTGGGGCCTGGGATAATCCCGCTTCTGCGGTACCTTAGCTAATTCTGCGATGCCGCACCTGTGGTCCCATTCACGCATGTGCCGTTATGATAGGTTCAACCAACATCAAATTTTCCTATGCCCAATTTAACTTCCGTTAAGCACCCGAAACTCATCTGAGGCCCCCCAGGACATCAACCAAACCTGCCAGCCCATCCTAAAACATCATACGAACTTATTCCGATCTTCAAATCACATCAAACAATGCTAAAACCACAAATCTCTCTCCAACCCAAGCCTAAGAATTTCCAAAACTTCAAATTTCCGCTTTCGATCAAAAAGTCTATCAAACCACGTCCGAATGACCTAAAATTTTGCACAAACGTCACATTCAATACTACGGAGCTACTCCAACTCTCGGAATTCCATTCCCAGACCATCTTCACACTGCTCTGACTAAGGTCCAAATTCTAAAGCTTTAACTCTCATTTAGGGACTAAGTGTCCCGAAACTCTCCAAAACTCCAAATAAATCCTCCCGGTAACTTACAATAGCAGAAACAAACACAAGGAATGAACTTAATAGGGGATCGGGGTGTTAATTCTTAAACGGCCGGCCGAGTCATTACATTCTCCCACACTTAAACATTCATTCGTCCTCCAACAAGCATAGAGACATACCTGAAGTAGTGAAAAAATGAGGGTAACGGCTGCGCATATCCTTCTCGGTCTCCCAAGTTGCCTCCTCGACCGGCTGACCCTGCCACTGAACCTTTACTGATGCAATGTTCTTTGACCTCAACTTTCAAATCTGCCCATTCAATATTGTCACTAGCTCCTCAACATAATATAGATCCTTGTCCAACTGGACTAACTGAAATCCAATACGTGCGACGTATTATTGTGATACTTCCGGAGCATCGAAACATGAAATACCGGATGAACTCCTGACAAGCTGGGAGGTAAGGCAAGCTCATAAGCAACCTCCCCAACCCGTCTCAATATCTCGAAAGGACCAATAAACCTCAGACTCAATTTCCCGTTCTTCCCAAATCTCATAACACCCTTTATAGGCAAAACCTTAAGCAAGACCCGCTCTCCAACCATGTAGGAAACATCACGAATCTTCCGGTCCGCCTAAATTTTCGGTCTAGACTGGGCTATGCGAAGTCTATGCTGAATCACCTTAACCTTCTCCAAAGCATCCTGTACCAAATCTGTGCCCAATAATCTAGCCTCACCCTGCTTGAACCAACCCATCGGGGATCTACACCGCCTACCACATAAAGCCTCATACGGTGCCATCTGAATGGTGGACTGATAACTATTGTTGTAGGCAAACTCCGCCAATGGCAAGAACTGATCCCAAGACCCTCCAAACTCAATCACACATGCACCGAGCATATCCTCAAGAATCTGAATAGTGCGCTCGGACTGTCCATCTATCTAAGGGTGAAATGTTGTGCTCAACTCCACCCGAGTACCCAACTCATGCTGTACGACCCTCCAGAACCGTGATGTAAATTGAGTTCCTCTATCTGAAATGATGGAAACTGGAATACCATAAAGACGGACAATTTCTCAGATATAAATCTCTACCAACCACTCCGAAGAATAGGTAATACACATAGGAATGGTATGCGCGGACTTGGTCAGCCGATCCATAGTCACCCAAATAGCATCCGACTTCCTCAAAGTCCGTGGGAGTCCAACTACAAAGTCCATGGTGATCCTCTCCCACTTCCACTCTGGAATCTCTATCTGCTGAAGCAACTCACCCAGTCTCTAGTGCTCATACTTCACCTATTGACAATTGAGGCACCGAGCTACAAACCCAACTATATCTTTCTTCATCCGCCTCCACCAATAGTGTTGTCTCAAATCCAGGTACATCTTCGCGGCACTCGGATTGATGAAATACCGCGAACTATGGGCCTCATCTAGAATGAACTCTCGAAGCCCATCAACATTGGGTATACAAACCCGACCCTGCATCCTCAATACCCCGTCATCACCAATAGTCACATCTCTAGCATCGCCATAAAGAACCTTGTCCTTGAGGAGAAGCAAATGAGGGTCATCAAACTGATGCTCCCGAATACGATCAAATAAAGAAGACCGAGAAACCACACAAGCAAGGATCTGACTGGGCTCCGAAAGATCCAATCTTACAAACTGACTGGCTAAGTCCTGAACATCTATTGCCATGGGCCTCTACGGTGCTGGAAAATAAGCCAAACTCCCTAAACTCTCTACCCGGTGACTCAAAGCATTGGCCACCACATTTATACAAAATAGTGATATCATAGTCCTTCAGCAGCTCTAATCACCTCCTCTGGCGTAAATTAAGATCCTTCTTCTTAAACAGATGCTGCAAACTCTGATGATCAGTATAAATCTCACAAGGCACACTGTACAAATAATGACGTCAGATCTTCAAGGCGTAAACAATAGCAACTAACTTGAGATCATGGATAGGATAATTCTTCTCATGTACCTTCAACTGTCTGGACGCGTAGGGAATCACTATACTGTCCTGCATCAATAACGCTCTAAGGCCAATCCTCGAGGCATGATAATAAACAATATAAGACCCCGAACCTATAGGCAATATCAAAATTGGGGCTGTAGTCAAAGCTGTCTTGAGCTTCTGAAAGCTCGTCTCACACTCTTCCATCCAATGGAATGGAGCACCTTCTGGGTCAGCCTGGTCATAGGTTGTAATAGATGAAAACCCCTCAACAAATCGACGGTAATAACCTGTAAAGCTAAGAAAATTACGGATCTCTATAGCTGAGAATGGTCTGGGCACACTCTGCACTACCTCTACTTTATTCGGATCCACCTTTATCCCCTTACTAGATACCACATGACCCAAGAATTCCACGGAATCCAACCAAAACTCACATTTCGATTGCATATAACTTTTTTTCTCTCAAAGTTTGAAGCACTGTCCTTAGGTGCTTCTTATGATCCCCCCGAATCCGGGAGTATACCATAATATCACCAATATAGACAATGACGAACGAGTCAAGATATGGCAGAATACATAGTGCATCAAATGCATGAAGGTTGCTGGGGCATTGGTCAGCCCAAATGACATAACAAGGAACTCATAATTACCATACCGAGTCCTGAAGGCAGTCTTCGATATATCTGGCTCCTGAATCTTTAACTGATGGTAACCTGAACGCAAGTTAATCTTAGAAAACACTCATGCACCCTGTAGTTGGTCAAAAAAATCATCAATGCAGGGCAAAGGATAACAGTTCTTCACTGTAACTTTGTTCAACTGGCGATAATCAATGCACATACGCATAGAACCATCATTTTTCTTCAAAAACAAGATAAGAGCACCCCAAGGTGATATACCAGGCTGAATAAAACCCTTATCGAGCAATTCATGTAATTGATCCTTAAACTCCTTCTACTTAGGAGGAGAAACATGATATAGAGGAATAGAAAAGGGCTGAGTGCCCGACAACAGATTAATGCTAAAATCAATATCACTATTGGGCGGCATGCCCAGAAGATCAACTAGGAACACACCAGAGAAATACCGTACTACTAGGACTTAATCAACTGTAGGGGTATCGATACTGACATCTCTCACATAAGCTAGATACGTGTCACACCCCTTCTTAACCATTCGTTCATCCTTAAGGAAAGAAATAACTCTACTAGGATTGTGATCTAAAGCACCCCTCCACTTAACTTGTTTGTACACCTGGCATAGATGTGAGCACGTGATTTTTGCTCTCACGACAACAACTCCCAAAAGTATAAAATAAAATAGTTTTGTTATCGCATT
>MDKF010417617.1:0-35092 GCA_026770625.1 Nicotiana glauca
AGGATGATGTCCTTAGACCATGATTTACTTGGCCATGAAGCTTACGATAAGGGATTCGCAGGCCATGAAATGATGTTCTCGGGCTTTGAGGATAGTCCCTCTGAACCATGATGCCTTTGAATAATAATATGCAAATGATTGAAAGAGATCCTCGGGCCATGACATGGTGTTCTTGGTCTATGAAGATGGTGCCTTCGAACGATTACACCTTTGGATGAGTTGGAGATATTTCTGCCCATAAAGGATGCAGTAGTATGATGCAGACAAGATAGAGCTCAGTCTTACGAATTGAAGGGCAAAGCTTAGCCCGTAAGAGAAGTGAGATAAATAGTGCTTTGGATAGTGCTTAGTTTTGAAGAAAATTGGAGGTAGAGCTTATCCTCAGAAGGTAAAATGGTAGCCTTAAGTAATATGGATGCAGATAGAGGTAGAGCATAACATCAGAAGGCAGATTGGTAGCATTATGTAAAGTTGCAAATCCAGGTGGAGGTAGACCTTAACCTCAGAAGGCATAGTGGTAGCTTTATGCAATGCAGATTCAGATAGAGGTAGAAATTAAACTCAGAAGGAAGAATGGTAGCCTTATGCAATGAAGATGTAGATGGAGGCAACGTTTAGTCTCAGAAGGCAAAATGGTAGCCTTATGCAAATTAGACGGTAGAATAGTAGCCTAATGCAATGCAAATGTAGATGGAATTAGTGCTTAACCTCAGCAGGCAAAATGGTAGCCTTATGCACATTGGAAAGCAGAATAGTAGCCTTATGAAATGCAAATGCAGATGGAGGTAGAGCTTAACATCGGAAGGCAGAATTGTAGCCTTATGCAATGCAGATGCAGCTAGAGGTAGAGCTTAACCATGGAAGGTAGAATGGTTGCCTTATGCAGATTGGAAGGCATAATAGTAGCTTTATGCAATGCAAATGCATATGGAGATAGAGACAGCATTTGGCCTCGGAAGGCAGAATGGTAGCCATATGCAAATTGGAAGGCATAATAGTAGTGTTATGCAATACAGATGCAAATAGAGGTAGAGCTTAACCTCGGAAGGCAGAATTGTAGCCTTATGCAAAGATGCAAATGAAGATAGAGGTAGAGCTTAACCTCAGAAGGCATAATGGTAGGCTTATGCAAATTCGAAAGCAAAATTGTAGCCTTATGCAACGCAGATGCAGATGGAGACAACGTTTGGTCTCGGAAGGCAGAATAGTAGCCTTATGCGATGCAGATGTAGATGGAGACAACATTTAGTCTCAAAAGGCAAAATGGTAGCCATATGCACATTGGAAATACAGATAGAGACATTGTTTAGTCAAGGAAGGCAAAAATGGTTGCCTTATGCAAGAAAAAAGATAACAAATAACAGTAGAGTTTTCTTAGCTGATAGTAGATTGCAGCATTATGATTGCTGGGAGCATTGTGACATACAGGAGATCACTGGTGTGTTGATAGCAAATGCTGGCAAGTGAAACGTTTTCGAGAATCGTATTTTTGAACAATGTTTGTCCTAGAGGCGTACAATATGTTTAATGATTTCACAACACTAATGCATGTATCTAACGAAGAATCGTGAGTTTTGTAAGGGGGAGGTTAGTTCGTATCTCCAATGGCTTTGTTTGACTCGTTCGGATTTGATCTGGTGATACCATCTACATCATTGGTTGCTAAACAAAGCAGTTTCAATAATTAACATGCATGATTTTGTAAAAGTTTGACATAAACGTGTGGTTAAAAAATAGCTTTTAGATGAACCAAAGATTGTGACATAGTTCAGCACATTGAAAAACCTATCCTACTACGGAATTTTGAGAGTCCTCTTCAACATTCTACAACAGTTTGATACATTGACATTTCTAACTTCTACTCGTGCGGCGATCGGCTAAAATTACTTCAAAATTTTGAGGGTCCTCCTCAAAATTCTGCCCCAGTTTCCAATTGTGGGAGCGAAATGAAACTTTATTGAATTGTGACCAAACCCATAAGGAAAGCATAAAGATTGCACATAGTAACACTTGACTGCATCTGAATTGATCAGCTTTGGCCAGACTTCTCCGTCCTTTTCTACAAGTATGAGGGCTTCTCCGGTCAAAACCCGGTGAACCATGTATGGACCCATCCAGTTGGGAGAGATCTTCCCTTTGGTTTCATCTTGATGCAGAAAATTTTTCTTTAACACCATATGCCCCGGAGTGAACTGTCTTGGCTTGACTTTTTTGTTGAAGTCTCTGGACATTCCGTTCTGATAGAGTTAACTATGGAAGACTGCATTCATTCTCTATTCATCTATAAGGGCTAGTTGCTCATAGCGACTTTTTACCTACTCTGCGTCATCGAGCATAACTTCTTGTATGATCCCTATGGAAGGAATTTCCACCATAGCGGGAACGATAGCCTCTGTACCGTAAACCAACATAAAGGGGGTTGCCGCCGTTAATGTGTGGATTGCGGTGCAATACCTTAGTAGAGAAAATGATAACGCCTTGTTCCATTGTCTGTGCTTCTCTATCATTTTTCTCAATATCTTCTTGATGTTCTTAATTTTCTCTACTAACATAAAGGGGGTTGCCGCCGTTAATGTGTGGACTGCGGTGCAATACCTGAGTAGATAAAATAATAACGCCTTGTTCCATTGTCTGTGCTTCTCTATCATTTTTCTCAATATCTTCTTGATGTTCTTATTGGCGGCTTCTACAGCTCCATTCATCTTAGATCTGTAGGCTTTGGATTTCTTGTGTTTTATGTTGAAAATTTTGCACATAACTTTTGTCACGTCACTGTTGAGGTTGGAGCCATTATCAGCAAAGATTGACTCTACAACTTCGAATCGACAGATCATGCGGCCGCAGATAAAGTCTACCGCAACTTTCTTAGTTAATTCTTTTTATGATGTTGCTTCGACACATTTGGTAAAATAGTCAATTACTACTAGGATAAACTTGTGTCCGTTGAATGTATAATACTCGATTTGTCCAATAACGTCCTTTCCCCAAGCGATGAACAACCACAGTGAGCTTGTTGTGTTAAGCTAACTAAGAGGTACCTTTATCATGTCTGCATGTATATAACAGCAGTGGTATTTCCGGGCATACTGGATGTAGTCCATTTCCATAGTCATCTAAAAGTAATTTGCCTGGAGTATCTTCTTTGCTAAGACAAAACTTTTCATATGTGGACCGCAGGTCCCATCATTAATTTCCTCTAGTATCCTAGATGTTTCCCTTGCGTCGACACATTTTAATAATCCTAAATCAGTTGTCCTCCTATAAAGGATTCCTCCTCTATTAAAGAAGTTGTTGGACAATGTCTGAAGTGTGCAGTTCTGAGTAGGATTTGCATGCTCTGGTTACTCTCCATTTGCCAAATATTCATTGATGTCATGAAACCAAGGCTTTATGTCTGCTTCCTCTTGTTAGGATGCTATATCATATATGATAGGGTAGCCAATACATCGACGAACTCATTCTGGTCTCTGGGAACATGCTAGAATTTCGTCTTTGCAAACCTCTTACTCAACGACTATACGTGATGTGGATACAGTAGTATCTTGGAGTATCTTGGACTCAATGGAAATTTTGAACCCTAAGATGCAGGCTTCATACTTGGCTATATTGTTGGTATAGGGGACCTTCAGTTTGAAAGACATCGGATAATGCTTACCAGTTTTTGATATTGGGACCGCTCATATGCCAACTCCTTTGAAGTTTGTTGCTCCATCGAAGAACATTTTCCAACTGTCATAGGGTTTCACAATGTCTTCTCTTTTGAATGATACCTCTTCATCAGGAAAATATGTTTTAGGGGTTCGTATTCTCCATCCACGGGGTTTTCATCTAGGTGGTCTGCCAGTGCCTGTCCCTTGACCGCTTTTTGAGTTACGTAAACAATGTTGAACTCACTCAACAGGATTTTCCACTTGGCTAGCTTGCCAGTGGGCATGTGCTTCTGAAAGATGTACTTCAAGGGATCCATTCTCGATATAAGATATGTAGTATAGCGTAGAAGTAATGTCTCGGCTTCTGAGCTACAAAAGTCAAAGCACAATAGTTGCATTATAATACAGAGTATCGGGCCTCATACGCGGTGAACTTCTTGTTGAGATATTAAATGGCTTGTTCCTTCCTCCCTGTTTCGTCATGCTGCCCTAGCACACAGCCAAAAGGTCTATCTAACACTGCAAGGTAGAGTAATAAGGGTCTACCTGGCTCGGGCGGGACTAAGACTGGTGGTGTTGACAGGTATTCCATGATTTTGTCGAAGGCCTTTTGGCACTCATCGGTCTATTTTGTGGTGGCATCCTTCTTTAATATCTTAAAGATTGGCTCATACATAACTGTAGACCGTGCTATAAATTTGGTGATGTAGTTAAGCCTTCCGAACAAACTCATCACATCCTTCTTGTTCCTTGGTGGTGGTAGTTCTTGAATGGATTTGACTTTCGATGTATCAAATTCTATTCCTCGGTGGTTCACAATAAACCCAAGTAATTTCCTAGCAAGAATCCCAAATGTGCACTTTGTGGGGTTTAGTTTCAGGTTGTATTTCCGTAGTCTATTGAAGAACTTCCTTAGATATTCTATATGATCAGTGACCTTCTTGGATTTCATAATAACATCACCCACATATACCTATATCTCCTTTTGTATCATATCATAGAAGATGGTAGTCATGGCCCTCATGTATGTGGCCCCTGTATTCTTCAAGTCGAATGGCAACATTTCGTATACACTCCCCACGGCATAATGCAAGTTATTTTCTCAGCATCTTCCTCATCCATCAAGATTTGACGATAGCTAGCGAAGTAATCTACAAATGACTATAGCTCATGCTTGGAACAATTGTCAATCAAGATATGTATATTTGGCAAAGGTAATCATCTTTCTGACTGGTCCGGTTGAGATCCCGGTAGTCGACATAGACTTTAACCTTCACAACCTTCTTTAGCACTAGCATAATGTTGGCTAAACATGTTAGGTATTCTGCTACCCTGATAACCTTAGATTTGATCCACTTGGTGACTTCTTCCTTGATTTTCAAACTCATATCAGGCTTGAACTTTCCAAGCTTTTGCTTTAATGGTGGACACACTAGATCGGTTGGCTGTTTGTGAGCCACAATAGATGTACTCATACAAGTCATGTCATCATACAACCAGGAGAATGTGTCCTCAAACTCCTTTATAAATTCTATGTATTCTTTATTCTCCAATGGCGATAGGTGAATGCTGATTCGCATTTAGTTAACATTTTCTACATCTCCGAGGTTGACGATTTTGGTCTCCTCAAGGTTGCACTTAGGTCTGTTGTCAAAATTCTCAACTTATTTGAAAATCTCATTAGGTATGTCATCTTCCTCTAAATCAATATTCGTTTGTTACGTTGTCTCATTATATGTCACATTCATTGGTTCATCAAGACAAGTAATATTAATGCTCGAGTATCGTCAGGCTTTGGTTGTCTCCAATTCATGAGATGGGATCCTATGATTATAGCCTGTATGGAAGGGCATTCCTCCACCTCCTCCTCTAGAATGACATAATAGTCCATATCATTATTCTCTAGAAACAACTTCTTTACTGTTGTAAGTGCTTCTTCTATATCAGACCCATAAATACTTTCAGCCTATTGGAAGGTCCGGCCTAGATGCGGTATTGGATGCCCTAGTGCGTAGTAAGGACCTCTCCATGGTGGAGACCAACTATTGAATTCTTCCCAGGTGTATTCATATCCCAAACTGAAGGAAGTGTCATAGTTCTTGAGTTTTATGGGTTTAGAAATTCCTTGGAGACTCTTGTCGAGCCCTTTACCAGGTTCGTACCCACTCCAACTCAGTTTACTCTCGATTTTGCAATTCCACCATTTGTCATTATCGATAGAATTAGCCAGCTCAATGTGGTGGTATGTTTCTCCACCCATCTTCTTTCTTCCCCCGTTTACCGGAATGGTATGGAGACTGCATATAGAGTTGCTATAGTTATCATGACTGATTGCTTCCTAGTGATTCCATTTAAAATTTACTGGTTGATGCAGCGTTGATGCTACAACCTTAGTAGTATGACTCAATGGTTGTCCCGGCAGTAAGTGGTAAGACGCTGGTACATGTATCACTTGGAAATTGACCTTGAACCATGTTGGTCCCTTCTGCAAGCATTGACTAATCTCCCCAATGGTGGACGTCTGAGAACCATCGAAGGCTTTCATATTGATTTCTCCATCATTTCTCTCAGGTAGCCCTTTACCTAACTTATTGAGCGTTACTAGAGGAAAAATGGTAAGACTGGAACCTCCATCGATCAGGATTCCGGTGATGAAGTAATCTTCGTATTGCACAATGATGTTCAATGAGTTGTTGTTCCCCAAATCTTCAGGTGGCAGCTCGTATTCATAAAAAGATAATCTTATGGCTTTCCAGTACTTGTCACACCATATTAGCCATGTCCCCGCCAATGATGTTACTTGGTACGCGTGCTTCATTTACCACCTTTAACAAAGCATTCTTATGTGTCTCAGAGTTTACAGCAAGGAGAGAATGGATATTTGTGCTGGCGTCTTATTTAACTGGTTGATGACCAAATATTCCTTAGCCTATATTTTCCTCTAAAGGTCATACGGACATTTCACAATGAGGGGCGGCCGATTGGAGGCCTACTTGCTTGATTCTACTAGATGTTCAAGGGTATATACTCTACTAGTTCCTATCATACCCTGTGTTGCGATGGTTTCTTCAACCCTGACCTTGCCCTTCCTTTTCGCCTCGGCTGTATAGTCCCAGGGTACA
Source organism: Nicotiana glauca (assembly GCA_026770625.1). Classification (NCBI taxonomy): domain Eukaryota; kingdom Viridiplantae; phylum Streptophyta; class Magnoliopsida; order Solanales; family Solanaceae; genus Nicotiana; species Nicotiana glauca. The sequence goes on from MDKF010417617.1 coordinate 6,773, forward strand.
ACATTTGTATATAATGGTGGGATGGTTGACATCACTATTGGGATCGGCGTGGCTATCCTCACTTCAAATGGAACATGTTCCTTAGGTGGCAAGACTGCCACCTCAAATGATGTGAGTGTATTTGCCGCAGACACGAATTCAACCTTAATTGGTATTAGTGGTGCTGCTTCTAACTCAAAAGGCACAAATATATTCACCTTAACGTCCTCAGTCGGTTGGATCTGAACTATGATAGGCTTGAGAGTAATATTTGGTTTCTTTGGGTCTTCACCTTCTGCGATCAACCCGATTGATCCTTCGGGATCGCAGTTATCTTCTACTTCAATCATGTGGATACCTCCACCCTTATCGTCTTGTAGAGAGTTGTTGTGGATGTTTGGAGCGGGTTCCTTTGCTAGAATAATCTTGTTATCAATCAAAGACCTTATCTTGTCATTCAAGGTGTGGCATTCATTGATGATGTGCCCTTTTATGACAGAGTGGTATGCACAAGACTTTTTTGGTTTAACCCGCTGAGAAGGATTCTCAGGGGTTGTAGCAGGGATGGGGTGACATAACCATCAGCTCTCAGCCTCTCACACAGCTGGTCGATGGGTTCAGCATGGCTGTATATTATTTTGGAGGTCTGCGATCAAAATTAGATTGGGGTATAGGGAAATTTTAGCATGCAGGGCTGATTGATAAGGGGATGGTTGAGCTTTATAGTTTTGGTAGAAATGAGCGGGTTTGGAGTATCTAGGTGAAGTAGGTTGATATGTAGGAGGTGGAGATGACAGATAGGTTGGTGGCAGAGCTTGGTATGAGAGTGCTTGGTAATTCTTGGTTGGATGGTATGTGAGTGGAGGTATTGGGTAAGCTTGGTATTAAAGAGGGGACTTGGTCCTTTGTTCTACCATCATGGCCCTTACGTCCCTTTTCTTGGACATACCACCGGACTGTAAAGCCTTATTCGTAGCTTGCAAGGCTTCAAAATCTGTAATCATACTACTTTTAATACATTCTTCAATTCTTTCACCTAATTTGATAATGTCGGAGAACATGTGGCTCTCAATCATCGTTAGCCGTTCATAGTGGTGCGGGTCCTGAGCCTGAACAAATAACTTATTCATTTGCTCCTCTTGTAAGGCGGGTCTCACCTTAGCAGCTTCGGATCTCCAGTGAGTAGCATACTCGCAAAATGTCTGTGTGGGCTTCTTCTTCAAATTCTAGATATAGAACACGTCTGGTGTGTTCTGTTTATTAAACCTGAATCTGTCCATAAAGTCAGATGCCATGCCAACCCAGCTTGAACTCTTTTTGTTATATTGGATGATGTACCAAGATATTGCATCGCCTTTCAAACTCATCATGAACAACTTAATGCTAATCCATTCAACCTTCCCTACTCCAACCAGCTTGTCGCAATATGACATCAGATGGACCCTTGGATCACCCGTACCATCAAATATTTGGAAATTAAGATATTTGTACCCCTTAGGCAGTTCAACATTAGGATGTATGCAAAGGTTCCTGATAGTTCATCCTCTCAATTCCTTTGCTTCCCTCAACGCCCTGAATCCGGCTGGTCGGTTTCTTAAGTTCCTTGGCCAAGTTATTGATATGCAGGTCCTTTACATTAGACTCGGGTGTGCATGAGATAGGTTGGGTGAAGTGCGGCGTGGTCTCCGCGTATAAAGGATTGCTATGGTGGCCAGGTTTTTGGGTGTGGAAATAGTTGTTTCCAGAGTTTTCAGGTTCTAGGATGAGTAGTGGAATGTTATTTGAGGTATGGCAGGTGTTATATTGGTTCTTTGGTGGATCATCGTGATGCTGAGGTGCGGCATGATTCTATTGTTTTTGGGATATTTTTAGGAGGTATAGGGTTTTGAGAGTTAGGGAAGTTGATATCTAGGGTGTAGAGGGAAAATGATAGGTTTGCCAAATTTCGAACCTGATCGAGCTCTTCGTGGAATTTCAACAGTTTCTGTTCAAGTTGTGACACATTCTCGTTACGAACTTGAATAACCTGGCCGTCATTGGCCTTTACTCGTTCAGCTGTGTTCTCCTTTATGATGTTGTTTAAATCTTCAATTTTTTTCTTGCCTTTGTCATTTCCTTTAATGGAACTAAGAGGAGGAGTGGGTGGAGGGCCCCTTGATCTTGTTAAATAAGTTGATTATGCCAGAGTGCACGAACTAACCATTGGGGAGGGGAATAATAAAAACAAAAATAAAGCAAAAGCTAATTAGTCGAGTGAGGATTATAAAAAGTATTGCAATATTTAAACACATAGTGCGGGAATGTAAAGCATGTCCCAATTTGAGACCTCTTTGTGCCAGAGGTAGGCCTAGTGACAAATAGACGCGGTTAACTTTTAATGCTAAATGCCTCATTTTATAGATAAATATAGGTGAATTCCAAAATGACACTGAATGAGCAAGAAATAAAAATCACTAATATCCATTGGCCTTATTGCATTCATATAGCAAAAAAAGTAAATTCCTATCTATTTGGTCCCAGAAGAACCTTCCCCAGATTCGACATCCTTGGATCCGTCGAACAGCTTCCCCAATTCAGGAAGACCCAGCAAAAGGTATTCTCTGGCTAGATGTCCTCCTTCGGTCCCTTCAGCCTTTGGACAGTCTTCAACTCTTTTGAGAAATTTTCCCTCTAGTTCTACTATGCCTCTCTCCAAGTATCCTAACCTTTTGTTGCCACTAATAGACATTTCCTTCCATTCCTCAATTAGGTTCCTGTTGCACTTTTGTATATGACGGTGTTCACTCTCGCATTCACGTATGTTTTTGCGCAGCTTGTTGTACTTAACCTGTGCCTCGGCCTTTTCATATATAATTCTATGACCTTGAACAAACCTTGGCTGGCCAAGACCATCCCAATTATATTCCAACCAACAAGAATTGAAAGCGGTACAACCAGTATGATATCTGTGTGGCTCGATGATGTCATTCTCCATTACGATCTTTCAGTGCAACATGTGCTAGGCTTGACACTTGTCGAGACTATCATTATTTTGGAAGTCAGCTCGAAGATGGTTCATTTTGTCGACCCTTGGTATGACTTGCTTCCTACCTTCTTACCTCATAACTCGAAGATAGATGTAAGGGTATGTTCCTCTTAGACCGATTAGTATCAGTAAAGGTGCATCTATGGATCGAGGGATGAACTCCTCTGTTGGAAACCACTCAAACATCCATTAAACATGTTCTTCAGTCAGATTATCAAAGAGCTCAAACCATTCTTAGGCATTCTCAAGCTGAGCTAACATGTCCGGGATGTAATCCATTCGGATTGGGTGGTGGAAAATGATGTGATCATCCCAGGCCCTTCACTAAATTTCTTGTCCGTATTTACCCTTTTGTAGATGTTCCATGAGCCAAAACTGAAGTAATAGATTGAAGCCTTCAAAGTGTCTTGCTCCTTGTTGACACTTCTCTAAAGCTCGGTATATGTCTGCAATGATCATGGGTAGAATGCTGAATGTCTGCCTTCTAATCCCCTCCACCAGGGTCTTGATTACTATAGCTAGCCTAGTATGGATTCTCCCTTTCTTCATTGGAAACACGATCATACCCAGGAAGCAAAGCATGAAGACAAAAACAATACAAAGGATATTTTCTAAGGACGTGATGGTAAACTCATCATGGTAGGTACAGTATGATTTGATTTTACCATACCATTTATAAAGGTTGTCAAAAGGGATGTATGATTCCCTTAGGCATACTAATTTTGCATTCTTCTTTAAATCCATCATTTTTTAGGAAACCCTAGCATGTGAAGTTCTCAACCATTAGCGAACCTGGGGCTTCCTACGCTAGACCGGCCAGTCCTCCCATCTCCTCTAGCAAAGGTGTCATTTCGATGCCCCCAAAGTGGAAGACGACCCTTTCACAATCCCAAAATATGGTAGAAGATTGTATTATCATGTTGTAAAGATAGATATGGAGGAGGGATGATAGATTGCCCAGATATTTTTTTTACGAGGGTTTTCTCACTAGAATGTAAATCTTCCCACCAACTTAGCAATCTTGGGTGGATGTTGGTGACCATGTCGAATATGGGGACTTCGTTCCTTATAATTCTGCAAGGCAAACAAAGTTAGGCGCTTACCACCACCAGACTCGACTATTTGACATAAATAATTAGCACAAAGAATTTAGTTCTCCAAATAAATGCATAGAACATGCTGATGTCTGTTTGGGTTTAGGGAAACCTAGTGGACTTTTGGACAAGGCTATCATAAAGGATCATAACATGGACCACATAATTGACCTGACTGGGATTGACCATGATGCATACTCAATTTAAATAAAGTAAGGTTCCTATAGGGTTTTAGACTGGTACCCTTGAGCGTACAACTCGAGGGCGAAGGCACAGAACTTTCGTCTACACCGATGATCGACTAGTTTTACCACAAATAAGCATTTCCTAATTTAGGGGATTAATGATATAGGAAGGATGCAACCACTTATCAATCATTTCTATAGTATTTGTTGGGCACGAATGGAGTATGATGTTGAGCATAATTATACAAGAATTAAAAGCATGCCGACATGTATTTGCACATTAAGAAAGCAATAAATACAACAATTTTATAATCTAAAGCAGTTATAAATAAAGGAAACAGGAAAGATATATTAGTTTTACTTTTGAAGAAGAAATTATAAAGGAACTAAACAAATAATTTCACATAGAAGGGGGGGTACAAATACACAAAACGGTATGAAATGGTAAATGCGTAAAAATCCCCTGCAGTGTCGCAAGCTGTTGCACCCCCTTTTTCCTCGCGAAATCGGGTTTGTGACATTTTGTTGGGACAGCTCTTTCATTTTACAAAGGGGTTTTGCCTTTTTTGAATAGTCTCCATCTAACGATTTAAGGTGCATTAGGGCACCTATAAGGTTCATTTATAACTACGTTTGGTAACCAGAGATAGGATCAGGGCTTGAAATTATCCTAGTAGGAAGGTGTTAGGCACCACTCAGGATCCACTAGTGTGGTTCCCGACCAAATAGTTTTTTGTGAATATGTAAAATCAGAAAATAGACAAGTAGGGCTCAAATATTAAGGGATTTATGTTTAAATACACAAGTGTTTGAAAAACAATTAGTGACAAGCGAGATTTTTAAAAGAATTACAATCTAAGCATATTCGGGACTTTAAAGAGGGGTGTCCTAGGGTTGTTGATAATATGTATCACATGAACGCAATACCTTGTATGACAATCCTCAAAGACCGACTACATGTGGTATTAATGCACCAGTTATCATATCCATATCTACCTTTTCCCACCCCGTGAAGGTAATTAAAGTGAAGGTTGGTCTCAACCACTATTGCATGTTGTTACCCATTATTTCCTTTAACCCTAGAGGAGTTTAGGATTTCTATCCTATAAGGGAGGTTCTAGGCAGACCCTCAGGTTGAAAGGCAAAATACTAGGCGACAAATAAGAACACATAGTACTGCATTGGGGGGGGGGTGACATAGAAAATAGAGAGAAGGCTCAAGTTTTCCTCCACAAATAATGCACATAAACAACATTATTCATGCACAATTAAGGATTAAATTTAGATCCTCCGCATGGTATCTATGTGATAAAAGTGGAATCATATTTATTTACGTGATTCGGAGAAGAAGTCAGAATCAGGCTTGCCTACTGATTTTAAACCAGTCGATAATTAAGCAGCATACATAAAGAAGCCAGTTTCCAGTTATTGATGATGTCCAAATCCACTGCTAAAAAGTAAATGGACACGATCATATGAAATATATTTTATCCAACTACGAGTCGGTGTCGAACCCTGTAGAGAACAATATGTAGGAGATTAGAAATGTAAGAAAATTATCGCTTATCGCGCAATGCCAAACACTAAGAATTTTGTCTAAAAAAGTGTTTATATCGAAATGCGGATATTTAACTAACCTAGAAAGCAAGTAAAATGATCAATGGCTACAAGTATGGTTGCTTCGGGAATTACACTCAAGTAATGATTCAATGTATTTCATGATTTTACAAATATGAGCGAGTTTATGTTAATTGCCACAGGTAATAATTCTTAATTAGCTTTTTCCGAAGACTAACATGACTACAAGTGGTTCAATCCTATCCCTAGGCATAATCTATAAAATGAGGGTTAACACCTCAAGTTCATGTTTATTAATCTTTCCCAACTCTAAATTATCCTTTCCAAAATTAATTCGGAGTTAATGAGTGAGTCCTAGCATTAGCTAATACCTTTGTTAACATTAAAGAACAATAATAATTAAAATTACAATAACTCACTTCATAAAAGAATAAAAATCATTCAATACATAAGCACAACAAGGTATTTAGTCAACACTTTAATCAAGAATATTTCCACAAACAAGATTCAAGTGTTGGATAAAATATTACACACTTAGATATATAATATAAATCAAGGAAATGAAGAAATAAACATAAATAGGTAAGAAAATCCTAACCACAAGCTTCAAATCATCAAGACTAAATTGGGTATGCAAACCCTAACTTCCAAAACTTGTTCTCTCTAGTGTGTTCTACTGAAAATAAGCCAAAAGATCCCCAAAATATCTATTTAGACGATTATAAGAATGGTTTTGGTTTGAGGTAATGTGAAATGGGTAATTTGCCCAGATCTGATGCCCGTTTACCGCATATGCGGAGATTCTACCGCAGAAGTAAGTTGCCAGCTAAAACTCTTTTACTGCAGATGTGGTTCACCAGGCGCAGATGCACCACCCCATAAGCGGTAATCCAACCGCATATGCAGTTCCGTCCAATTTCAGAAAACTTCGTACATGCAAAATTTTTTATGCAGAAGCACGGTCGCTTCTTCGACCTTCCCTGAGCAAATGCGGAATCAGTGGGAGTTTTTGCATGTTTTCACCCTGTTTTGCTCAATTCCACTCCAATTGAATTGAAATCACTTCAGGTTATTGTTTACCTAATAAATCTAACAATACACACAATAAACGACCTCATATGATAGTTAAAGAACATAAAAGATAAAGAAAAGAGACTAGATTGAGTGGTAAAATCACCACTCAGCAGTTATCATGGTTACATAGATAAGACTGTTTGAATTGTATTACTAAACAAGATGTTCAGAGACATACAGAGACTGTGACCAGTTTCACTTAAACAGGATAATCAAACATGAGACTATTTTCTATCCTTTTTCATGCATTAGTAGTTTAACTAGGTGAGATTGAGCGAGTGTAAATGAGATCCTAAAGCAGGGTATCTAACGTGCACATATGAAAAATGCAAATGATTGCAGAATTCCTAAAACATGATTTTTAAATGCCAAAAGAGTTACTCCATGATTTCAAGATGTGCAGGAGCAACACTTATATGTTGACGCTGTTATTTAGCCTAAAGAAGGATTTCTATGTGGTAAAGTGATGTCAAATGAGATGCTGAAACAATAACTAGCACATGGTATCTAATGCATGGCATGATTTGAATGAGTTGATCTTACCGATGGATGCTAATGCATACCTAGGAAATGTAAACCTAAGACATGGTTGCTACCCATTGATGCTGATAACATATATAACTACCCTCCCATTTTCACTAGCCAACCCTGATACATGTTTACAATAGATTATTACAGACCAATGTTGAAATGAATTACATAAGTAGAAAATAAGAATAAAAGTTACACTATAGAGAGCCTGAAAATCGGCCGCGAATTAAATCATGTTCAGGCCCCGACATTCAGCACGTAATTAGGACTTCATCCCTCGGTTATGTAATATATCACCTCAAGTGCCAAGACTGTTCCATAGCCTTTCTCATATCAGGGTGGATCAGAGATCCCTAAGAACTTTAAGGGATACCGGGCAATGCTCACACCCAGATTTCATAGCCAAGACATAGTAAGTGCAGTGTGGAAAGGCCAACTTTTGTGTGTCGAAGTTCAGATGGAGCTCAAGGGTCCTTAGGCAAGGATCACACAGAAGCGGCATAGACAAGTGGTCTAAGAGTATATGTGAGAGTGTTTGACATAGATTTAAAAGAGTTGAGTTGGAAACAGTTTTGATAATGTTAAGATTGAAATAAGTTTTGGAAAGACGATTGAAGCATTTGCCTAAGTGAAAAACTAGTAGAATTGAAACGGGACAATCAATAACTCAAAACCAAATAAATATAGTTCAAATACAAACAGGGAAAGGAGGAATCAGGGACAAGTAGTTCATACGTGAAAGCATATTTGCACACACGTTAACACCAGAAAAGTACTACAAAACTTAAATAGTCACGGAAATAGTCTATCACAAAGTGTTCATGCCAGGAGCTTAACAATATTAGATTAAGGGGTCCTAAACAGAGCTACACATTAGGTTTAAGGGGAAGGGTTCAGAATCACATATTTACTAGGTGTCACAAACACATGCTTATAATGTATTATGGCTTAAGGGTTAGGGAAGAATAGTAGTAGAAAAAAGTAAGAAAGTAGTAGACATGCTGAATTACAAGGAAGGGGTAATCACATGGTGAAACAGATATGCAAATTGCAAGGAAGACAGCAGAACCACAAGTAGAAGCATAAGAGGAAAAAAAAAGAAATGCAATACCAATAGAGACATATTGTTTTGCATGATGTAAGTTAAACTGAAAATATACCAGTAAAAATGATAGAACAAGTGCAGAGTGAGGAGTGAAGAGCAATACAATGAAGGGAAAGTAGAGCAGCAATATGTAGAGCAGTTGAGCAATAGAACATAGAGCAGTTGAGCAATGTAATCACTCAGTTTTGGCTTGCAGGGGACTTAGTGTTAAGTAAAAGAGTGTGTATGTGCGTAAGTTAGAGTTCAAAACATTGTCATTGTTCCTCCTCTAAATACTGTAGAAGACAATCATTAATATAGTAGTTTGAAAACTGGTTAAAATGGGTAAGAATCAATTCTTCAGTAATTATAGAAAAAATATAAAAAATTAGTTTGAATCTCCTTTTAATTAAGGGAGTCAGTGTAAATGGTAAGGGTAGGTGACAAGTAAGGAAGGAAACCATACACGGCTGGAGTATAACAAATAAGGAAAGATTCCAAAATAATACTAGTATAGAACATATAATTAATGCTAGGTTAAGAAAGTTTTTAAACTAAAGAAACAATCAGTAAGAATTAAGTAGCAATACAGACAAGGCAAGAGAAGATTAATTAAGGAAAACAACTAATCAAATTAAGTGGAAAGGTAGGAGTCAGGGGGTCCAAAGGAAAATGTTAAAATCACACCAAGTAATAAGAAATTCAAAATCAATCAAAGAGAAAGTCATGCAAAAGAGACAGCAAGTTTAATATATAAATAGAGCAAGACATTTGTAGTTGAGAATTGGCTCACAACTCTAGCAAAACATGAAGATCAAATGATACTAAGTCAGTGAGAAAGATGTTAGTCTAGATGCGAACAATGAAGATGAACACAAACGCATAGAATTGGTGTAAGTCCAGGCTAAGAAACTCATAAGAAGCATATCAAGGCAAGGCAGTCACAAGAAATCACAAGAACTCAAAAGAAAGATGAGAATCGGTAAGTCATGCTAATACACAGAAACCAAACGAAGAACCCCAGAATAATTAGTGTATTTGACATAGGCTAGTTAGGATCAAAGAAGAACTCAACAAAATCAGTCAAAACACATAGGCACAGGGGATTATGAACATAAAACTAGAAAGTGTTTCGAAGAAAAGGATTTTCAGAAATCCTAGTTTAGGAAGATGACAAGCCACTCGAAAATCAAGAGATTTTCCATATAAACAAGTAAAAACAAGTTCGATCCTTCGCAAATCTATATAGATTAAAGAAGTTTAAGAGACAAAATTAAGGTTTTCAATAGAATAACTCGAATTGATGAGAAAGTTTAAACAAACATTTTAAATATAGAGACTCGCAGATTAACACAAAAGTCATAAGAAAGAAGCGTTTTGAAAAGGTGTTTAGGGAACCTAGTTCGAAGATTAAGAGTTACTTTAGAAATCAGAAAAATCTTTGAGGAAAAAATTAAAAAATCATAATATGCACGGATATAAATAAAATCGGATAATGATAAGAGTTAAGGTTTCAGAGAACCCAGAGTAGATGAAAAAACCTTAAAGTGTTACCAGTTTTAGTTGGAAAAGTCACAGATCTTACTCGAACAGCATGAGGTGGCCAAAAAATGGCATGAAGGACCATGGGTAGGAGTTGAACCGCTCCAGAACCACCCGAGGACCTTAGGGTTGTGTCAAAACCGGTGTTGGGTAAAACAGAGGCCGAAAGATGATGAGAAGCCATGGTTTCTGGTGAGGGAGGGGGCCGAAAAAGGTGGACAAGATCCATTGCAGAGGAGGGGATAGGAGAAAATTCTAGAGACAACCAGAGATAGGGAGAGGATTTAGAGGTGGTGTAAATGAGAGAATGGGATAAGGTTTGGGGGTCGTTGGATAAAAAAAAAAGAAAGGGATAACGTGGACCGTTGATCTTAGAGATAAACGATCAATATTAGTAGAGGTTCCGGGTCGGGGCAGGTTAGATTGGAAATTGGTTTGGGGTTTTAATTCATTTAGGCTAGAATTAAAAAAATGAAACTGGCTATTTTCTAAATACCCAATTAAAATTAAATAAATAATAAAAAATATCTAATAATTACATAAAAAGAAATTAAAGCTAAATAGGTAAAATTAAGGTAATTAACTAATATTTAAAATATAAAAGGACTAATTATTCAATTAAAATAGCATAAAATGTACAATTAGGCTACAATTGAAAAATTGTTGTAATTATAGCCAAAAAAATACCAAATTGGAAAATTTGTCGAATAATTAAATCCTAATATGATAAAAATTGATATATTGAGCTAACAAATACTTTGAAATTACTTGTAATGTAATTTAAAAATAATTATATGGAAATACTGAATAAACTAGAAAATAAATTGATAATATTATGGACATTATGGAAAAATACCAATTATTATAAAAGTGATTTCGAAAGTATATATGCAAATTTAAAAATAGTTTGAGGAAAAATTGGATATCAACATTGATGCTTATTTAAAATATATAGAGAAAAATTCGGTGTCAACACCTCCCAAATCCTCAAATCAAAGTTTCAATTTCCAAGCCCTAACTCTTCAATTTTAGGTTTCAAATCCAACTAATTACATGTTTAACAAGTAAGGATCAACATAGGTTCGAGTTTTAGTTCAAAAATCTTACCTCAAAGAAGTTCTCTTGAATTCCCTCTTCAATTTGCTTTCCCAAGCTCCTAAACAGAGCCAAAATGGAGGAACTTGGCTCAAAATCACGGAAATGGGTCTTTTAAGCATTCTGCCCAGAACTAAAAATTCCTTCATCGCAAACGTGGTCAACGCCTCAAATTTGTGAAGCACAAATATTAGTTGACCAATGTCACGACCCCAATCCTGATCATGGTGGCGCCCAACACAACTACTAGGCAAGCCCGACCAATAAATACACACAACCCAATCACAAATCCCATTACCGAGTAACAACATGAAATTAGCAGTTTATCAAGTCTATTAACAGAATAATTTAAATAGGGACAGTCTGAAACACTGACATAACCAACATCTCCCAAAGACCCGGGGTCATGAGTCTAGAGCCTCTAAGATAACAAAGTAGCAAATTCGCATGTAATATAGAGTCCTAAAATACGGAAAGATAAAAGGGATAGGGGAGGAGTCGGGTCCTGCGAACGTCAATGAGTTACCTCGACAACTCCTGAGAAGCTCTGAAAACAACAAATAGTTCAACTATGCTCCCGAGACACCTAAATCTACACACATGGTGCAGGGAGTAAAGTGAGTACTTCCAACTCAGTGGTAATAGATATATATAATGGCTGACAGTAAGAAACCCCAAAATATAACAATGCAAAGCTATAAGCAATAACTTTACACATTTAGCGATGGGACAACAACAAGTAATGACTGATAAAACAGACAGATATCGATGCATGAATACAATGCAATGCACATGATCGCTGTGGTGCGTAGTCCAATCCATTTAGGTACCCTTGCTCACTGTGGGGTTTCAGACTCCGGAGGGGCTCCTACAGCCCAAGCGCAATATCATCCTATAATTCGCTGTGGCGTGCAGCCCGATCCACAATCAGTCCAGATACATGCATGTAAGCCACACAGGCACAGTCAAGTTTATCATTTTCAGTTCCAATTATTAGGAATTATAGATTAAGCGTTTAAAACTTTAGACATTTATTAATCATTTCGAGACAGTGTTTAACTCAAGACTGATATCATGAAAACATTCTAAGCATCATGGAAACAATGATAATAGTCCCTAAGGGATCCAAATAATCGGCTCACAGCCCAATTATGCTTATAGCAATCCAAGTAGGATGTTTACCGATCAATTTCTAATCAATAACGCAGTATGAACATCATTCAGACGGACTAAGACACAGTCCCCAATCACAAACGACCCCGAACTCACCATAGATTACGTGTCTTGCATCAATATAATGTCACAATGTGATATACTGGGGTTTCATACCCTCAGGTCATCATCCACATCTATTACTCACCTCAAATCGTCCACAAGACTAGTCCGCTAAGCCTTTTCCTCTCGAATCGACCTCCTCGTGTGTCGAATCTGGCCAAAACTACAGCGAATACATTACAATAGGCTAAAGAAACATAACGCAATCAAAAGAATTCGGAAAGCACCAAAAATCACGAAGTTGGGAAAAACTGAGCTGTGGGCCCACTTCTCGAAAAATTACGAAATTCACATCACCGAATTCCTCATCTCGCCACGAGTCCATATATATAAAATTCATCAAAATCGGAGTCCAAATGCTCCCTCAAATCCCATATTCTTATTTCAAAGTAAACCGAAGCCCTAACCTCCATTTTTAACCTTTAATTCTTTGGGTTTTCATTGTTAATCCATGTTTATGCACACTAATAACATAATCTAGGTCCAAAAATCCTTACCTTATGATAGCCCTCAAAACCCTCTTCAAAAATCGCCCAACATTTCCTTAGTTCGAAATCCAAGTGTTTTATTTTCTTTCAAAATCGTGAAAACACTATTCACTTAAACCCAAGCAAGGTTTCGATACTGCGGTTGGGATACCGCACCAGCGTCTCTTCTGCACAAAAGGACCATTTCTGCGGTCTAATTTGAACTCCTCAGGACCGGTTCTGCGGTCACAACCCGCTCATGCGATGTCTGCTTTTGCGGACTTCCTTCCGCTTCTGTGGAAATTGCCAAGCCCTTCATGGACTGCTTCTGCGACCTCCCCGCCGCATCTGTGGAATACTAGAAACCAAAAAATCTGACCTGCAACACACTTCAAAACTCTTGTTTAACCACCCGAATTCACCCCGAGGCCTTCGGGACCTCGACCAAAAATACAGATGTGACCCAATACCTTAATCAAACTTGCTCGAACCGTCAAAACACTATAGTTAAAATCAAAACCATCAAATTTCATAAAATCAAAGCCTAAGTTCAACTAAAACTTCCGAAACTCACATTCGATCAAAAACCTGACCAAACGACATCCGAATGACCTGAAATTTTGCACACATATCCAAAATCTCCTAACGAAGCTACAGCAACTCTTGGAATTCCATTCCGACCCCCGGATCAAAATCTCACCTATCAACCGGAATTCGCCAAAATTCAAACTTCGCCAATTCAAGATTAATTCTACACCGGACCTCCAAATTCAATTCTGATCGCGCTCCTAAGTCACAAATCATCCCCCGAAGCTAAACGAATCACCAAAATTCACATCCGAGCCCTCTAAATATATAGTTAACTTCCAGTTGACTTTTCCAAAACAAGCTCCCCTCTAAGAGGTTAAGTGCCTCATTTCCAACTAAAACCAATCAAATTCTACCCGATCAACTCAAATACTGATATTGAAACATAGAGCAACATAATATGGGGGAAACGAGGCGGTAACTCACGTGACGACGGGCCAGGTCGTCGCATCCTCCCCAACTAAAACACACACCCGTCCTCGAGCGGGTCAAGAAACATACCTGAAGTCTCAAACAAGTGAGGATATCTGCTCCGCATCTCTCGCTCGGTCTACCAAGTAGCCTCCTCTACGGGCCGAACTCTCCACTGCACCTTTACCGAAGCTATATCTATTGATCTCAATATCCAAACCTGACGACCCAAAATAGCCACTGGCTCCACATCATAGGTCAAATCATCATCTAACTGAACTGTACTGAAGTCTAACACATGAGACGGGTCTCCAACAAACTTCCGGAGCAGAGAAACATGAAATACCGGATGAACCCCTGATAAGCTGGGTGGCAAAGCAAGCATATATGCCACCTCCCCAATCCTCCTAAGTATCTAAAAAGGACCAATGAATCGTGGACTCAGCTTCCCTTTCTTTCAAAATCTCATAACGCCCTTCATAGGCGAAACCTTCAACAAGACCTTTTCACCCACCATATAAGATACATCTCGAACCTTCCTGTCCGCATAACTCTTCTGACGCGACTGAGCTATACGAAGTCTCTCCTGGATCACTTTCACCTTATCCAAGGCATCCTGGACCAACCCTGTCCCCATTTTCTTAGCCTCGCCGGGCTCAAACCAACCAACCAGAGATCTACAATATCTCTCATATAAGGACTCATACGGTGCCATCTGAATGCTGGACTGATAGCTTGTAGGTAAACTACGCAAGTGGCCAGCACTCAGCCCAAGAACCTCCAAAATCAATAACACATTCACGCAACATGTCCTCCAATATATGAATGGTACGCTCGAACTACCCGTCCGTTTGAGGATGAAACACTATGCTCAACTCTACCCGTGTGCCCAACTCTCGCTGAAAAGTCCTCCAGAACTGAGAAGTAAACTGAGTACCCCTATCTGATACAATTGAAACTGGGATCCCATGCAACCGTACAATTCCCCGCATGAAAATCTTTGCCAACCACTCTGAGGAATAGGTAGTACACACCAGAATGAACTGCGCAGTGGTCAGTCGATCCACAATCACCCAAATCGAATCAAACTTCCTCGCTGTCCGAGGGAGAGTACTCACAAAATCCATAGTAATCCTCTCCCACTTCCACTCGGGAATATCTATACGCTGTAGTACACCACCGGGCCTCTGATGCTCATACTTGACCTGCTGACAGTTGAGGCACCGAGCTACGTAACTCACAATATCCTTCTTCATTCTCCTCCACCAGCAATGCTGTCTCAAATCCTGATACATATTCATGGCACAGGGATGAATAGAGTACCGCGAGCCATGGGCCTCCTCCAATATCAACTCCCGAAGCCCATCCACATTGGGCACGCAAATACGTCCCTGCATCCTCAACACACCATCATTGTCAATAGTCACATCCCTGGCATCATCATGCTGAACTATGTCCTTAAGGACAAGCAAATGTGGATCATCATACTAGCGCTCTGTAATGCGGTCATACAAGGAAGACTGAGATACCACACAAGCCAACACCCGACTAGGCTCCGAAATATCTAGCCTCACCATCCAATTGGCCAAAGCCTGGACATCAACTGCAAAAAGGCCTCTCTCCAATTGGAATGTACGCCAAACTACCCATACTTACCGCCTTTCGGCTTAAAGCATCGGACACTACATTGGCCTTCCCGGGATGATACAAAATGGTAATGTCAAAATACTTGAGCAAATCAAGCCATCTTTGCTGCCTCAAATTTAGATCCTTCTATTTGAACAACTGCTGAAGACTACGATGATCGGTATACACCTCACAGGATATGCCATATAAGTTGTGCCTCCAAATCTTCAAAGCATGAACTATATCAGCCAACTCCAAATCATGTATGGGGTCGCTCTTCTCATGAGGCTTCAACTGACGAGAAGCACATGCAATAACTCTACCCTCCTGCATTACACACACATCCGATCACAACACTCAAAGAATCACAATACACAGTGTAAGAACATGAAGCTGCTGGCAACATTAACACTGGAGCTGTGGTCAAAGCTGTCTTGATCTTCTGAAAGCTCTCCTCGCACTCGTCTGACCATACAAATGGTGCACCCTTCTGCGTCAACTTGGTCAAGGACGAATCAATAGATGAAAGACCCTAGACAAACCGGCGATAATACCCTGCCAAACCAAGGAAACTCCGAATCTCCATGGTTGAGGATGGTCTAGGCCAACTGTACACCGCCTCTATCTTCTTTGGGTCAACCTGAATACCATCACTAGACACCACATGTTCCAGAAAAGCCACCGACCCAAGCCAGAACTCACACTTGGAGAACTTTGCATAAAGTTTCTCCTCCCTCAATCTCTATAATACCACTCTCAAATGCTGAGCATGCTCCTCCTGGCTACGCGAGTACACCAGGATATCATCAATAAAAACAATCACAAATGAATCTAGATATGGCCGAAACATACTATTCATTATATGCATGAATGCACTGGGCATTGGTCAGCCCGAAAGACATAACTACAGACTCATAATGCCCATATCTCGTCCTTAAAGTTGTCTTCATAATATCAGAATCCCTAATCTTCAACTGGTGATAGCCTGAACGGATATCAATCTTAGAAAATACCCTTGCTCCCTAGAGCTGACCAAACAAATCATCAATGCGTGGTAATAGATACTTGTTCTTCACTGTCACCTTGTTCAACTGCCTGTAGTCAATGCACATCCTCATTGTGCCATCTTTCTTCTTCACAAATAAGTCTGGTGCATCCCACGGTGACACACTCGGACGAATGAACCACTTATCTAGGAGTTCCTGAAGCTGCTCATTCAATTTCTTTAACTGAGCTTGTGCCATATGATAGGGAGGAATAGAGATGGGCTGAGTGCCCTGCACCAGATCAATACCGAAATCAATGCCCCTGTCCGGCGGTATGCCCGGTAGGTCTGCGGGCACAGAATCAAGACTAGGAGTCTCAGCTCCAACATCTCTCACAAAATCCAAGTACGATAAACAACCTTTTCCAACCATCTGCTGGGCCTTTAGGAAGGAAATCACCGTGCTAGGAACATAATCGGTCGAACCTCTCCGCTCAATACTCAGAATACCCGAAATAGCCAATGTAACTATTTTGGCATGACAGTCTAGAATAGCATGGTACAGGGTTAGCCAAAACATACCCAGAATCACATCAAAATCTACCATACCCAACAATAACAAGTCAACCCAGGTCTCCAGACCCCCAATAGCCACCAGACAAGATCGATATACATGATCAACAATAATAGTATCACCCACCGGGGTGATACATGCATTGGCAAGGCAAGATAACCACGCGTCGTACCCAGGTGATGGGCAAAATATCAAGACACATAAGAGTATATAGACCTGAGATCAAATAAAACAGAAGCATCCCTGTGGCAGACTGAGATTATACCTGTGATAACAACATCTGATGAAATGGCGTCCCTCCTGTCTGGGATAGCATAGAACTGAGCCTGACCATAACTAGATCGATCTCTACCCCTAGAGCGGTCCCTAACTATCTGGCCCCTACCACTACCTAACTAGGAGGGTACCGAAGAAGATGGAGTAAAAGAGGAGGGCCGATCCCTTTGCTGAGACCAACAACCATGAAGCCGAGGACACTGTCTCCTCATGTGGCCAAACTCACCGCACTCGTAGCAAGTACCCGGTGCTGGAGAAAGGGGCTGAAGAGAACCCCTCACTGCTGAAGAACCCTGGGCTAAGGAAGCAGGAGTAGAGCTCTGAGCTGGAAGGGCACTATGTGAAGACTGGCCCTGCAGAAATCCCTGACAACCATGGCCTGAAGAAGTCCCACTGTACATTGGGCGACCTGACTGAGGAGGCCTGAAGGAACGACCTCTGCCCTGCTAGAACTGGACCGTAGATGGAGCACCACTGAAGCTACCTGAACCTCGAGGCCTCTTGGCCTCCTTCTCCTCACGCTCCCGACGACAATCTGTCTCAATCTGGCGAGCCATGTAACGTACCTCCTAAAACGAAGCAGCTACAACCCGCTCTATAGCCATCAAAATGAGAATCGAATAGTTGAGGCCATCCACAAACCTCCCAATCCTCTCCCGATCTGTTGGGATTATCCATGTAGCATGCTGAGCCAACTGCATAAACCTCAACTCTTACTCTGTCACAGTCATGTTACCCTGAATCAACCATTAAAACTGACGATGCAGCTCGTCCCTGCGAGACTTTGGCACATACTTATCCAGAAAGAGTGTGGATAACTGTTGCCGAGTAAGGGCCGCTGCTCCAATAGTCCTACGTCTCTCAAACTCCTCCCACCATGTAAATGTAGACCCTGAGAACTGTACAGTAGTAAAAGCCACTCCACTCGACTCAAAAATCCCTAGAGTGCGAAGCATACGCTGACACTTGTCTAGAAATCCCTGGGCATCCTCGCCCTCAACACCACTGAAAGTCGGAGGCTGGAGCCTAACGAACCTCTCTAGTCGATGCTCCTCGTCGTCTTGCATCACTGGAACCACATACTCTAGAGCTGGTGTGACTGGCACAATTGGAGAAACCGGTGCGACTAGCTGAGCTGGGGATGCTCTTGGTGTCTGAAATCCTTGAACAACGTACTCGGCTATGCTAGCTGTGGGGGTCTGATGACCACCCCTGGTCTGAGAAGTAGCTGCAGCAGTAAAGGCTGAGACTGCCCGAGCCAGACCAGTGCAGCCAGATAGGATCTGATCTAAAGCCTCCTGAAGACCAGGAATCACAATGGGCACAACTAGTGCCTGAACAGGTGCTGCTGGAGCATCTACAGCTGGAGGCTGGTCCTGCATGGGGGCAACTGGTGGGTCAGCAGGTGCTTCCCCTGCTGCTCTGCCTCGACCACGACTACGGTCGTGTCCACGACCTCTAGTGGGTGGCAATGGTGGTCGTCCGCCACGTCCGGTACCACGGGTTCTCACCATCTGCGAGAGAATAGAATATAGAAGTTTAGTTCTCGGAACAACAAAGTCGCACGACAAGAATTCAAGAATATGAAGTGTTCCCTAAAGGTTTTGCAGCCTCTCGAGGATCAACACAAACGTCTCCGTGCCTATCCGCGAGACACTACTAATCAGCTCATGACTCATGAGGCCTAGTAACCTAGGCTCTGATACCATCTTGTCACGACCCCAATCCCGGTCGTGATGGCGCCCAACAAAACTTCTAGGCAAGCCCGACCAATCAATACACACAACCCAATCACAAGTTCCATTACCATGTAACAACATGAAATTAGCAGTTTATCAAGTCTATTAACCGAATAATTTAAATAGGAACAGTTTGAAACACTGACATAACAAACATCTCCCAAAGACCTGGAGTCATGAGTCTAGAGCCTCTAAGATAACAAAGTAGCAAATTCTCATGTAATACAGAGTTCTAAAATGCGGAAAGATAAAAGGGATAGGGGAGGAGTCGGGTCCTGCGGACGTCAGGCAACTAGCTCGACAACTCCTGAGATGCTCTGAAAATAGCAAATAGTTCAACTATGCTCCCGAGACACCTGAATATGCATACATGGTCCAGAGAGTAAAGTGAGTACCTCCAACTCGGTGGTAATAAACATATATAATGGCTGACAGTAAGAAATCCCGAAATATAACAATGTAATGCTATAACCAATAACTCTACACATTTAGCGATGGCATAACAACAAGTAATGACAGATAAAACAGACAGATATCGATGCATGAATGCAATGCAATACACATGATCGCTGCGGCGCGCAGCTCGATCTATTTGGGTACCCGCGCACACTGTGGGGGTACAAACTTTGGAGGGGCTCCTACAGCCCAAGCGCAATATCATCGTCGCATTCCCTGCGGAGTGCAGCCCGATCCACAATCAGTCTAGATATATGCATGTAAGCCACACAGTATGAGCATCACTCGGACGGACTAAGCCATATTCCCCAATCACAAACGACCTCGCACTCACCATAGAGTTCGTGTCTTGCCTGAATATGGCATCACAGTGTGATATACCGTGGTTTCATACCCTCAAGTCATCATCTACATCTATTACTCACCTCAAACCGGCCATAAGACTAGTCCGCTAAGCCTTTTCCTCTCGAATCGACCTCCTCGCGCATCGAATCTGGCCAAAACCACAATGAATACATTACAATAGGCTAAATAAACATAACCCAATCAAAAGAATTCAAAAAACACCAAAAATCACGAAGTTGGAAAAATCTGAGTCCCAGGCCCAATTGTCGAAAAATTATGAAATTCACATCACCTGATTCCCTGTCTCGCCACGAGTCCATACATATAAAATTTCATCAAAATCGGAGTTCAAATGCTCCCTCAAATCCAAAATTCTCATTTCAAAATAAACCCAAGCCCTAACCTCCATGTTTAACCTTTAATTCTTTGGGTTTTCAGTGTTAATCCATGTTTATGCACAATAATAACATAATATAGGTCCAAGAATCCTTACCTGATGATATCCCTCAAAACCTCTTCAAAAATCGCCCAAAATTTCCTTGGTCCGAAGTACCAAATGTTTTCCTCTCTATCAAAATCGTGAAAACACTGTTCACTTAAACCCCAGCTAAGTTTTGCTTCTACGGTTGCGATACCGCACTGCAGCTCCCGCTTTTGCGCAAAAGGACAGCTTCTGCGGTCTAATTTAAAATCCTTAGGAGCTCTTTTGACTTAGGAGTCCTTCATGGACCGCTTCTGCAACCTCCCTGCAGCATATGCGGAACCGCTTCCACAGTCTCTTATCAAAAGATGCGGAAATACTAGAAACCAGAAAAATCTGACCTACAACACACGTCAAAACTCTCGTTTAACCACTCGAATTCACCCCGAGGCCCTCGGGACCTCGACCAAAAACACAGATGTGACCCAATACCTTACTCAAACTTGCTCGAACCGTAAAAACACTATAGTTAACATCAAAATCATCAAATTTCCTCAAATCAAAGCCTATGTCCAACCAAAACTTCCGAAACTCGCATTCGATCAAAAACCCGACCAAACGACGCCCAAATTACCTGACATTTTGCACACATATCCTAAATTACCTAACGAAGCTACAACAACTCTCGAAATTCCATTTCGGCCCTCGGATCAAAATCTTACCTATCAACCGGGATTCATCAAAATTCAAACTTCGACAATTCAAGCCTAATTCTACACCGGACCTCCAAATTCAATTCCGATAGCGCTCCTAAGTCACATATCATTCCCCGAAGCTAACTAAATCACCAGAATTCACATCAGAGCCCTCTAACTATATAGTCAACTTCTGGTTGACTTTTCTAAAACAAGCTCCCCTCTAAAAGGCTAAGTGCCTCATTTCCAACTAAAACCAATCCAATTCTACCTGATTAACTCAAATACTGATATTGAAACATAGAGCAACATAATATGGGGGAAAATGGGGCGGTAACTCATGTGACGACAGGCCGGGTCGTCACAACCAATTTTTCTTCTTTGCGAACGCGACTCCCCTTTCGCGAACTCCAAGGTTCAACTTTACCAACCCAACGCGAACGCGGCTTGCCTCTCGTGAACGCGATGCACAAACTATCAGAGCCTTCGCGAAGTACCTACGCGAATGTGAACGGAAATTCTCCTGCCTCACTGCACATCCTTTCGGGAACACTAGTTTCCTCCCGCGAACGCAAACACTACATCTCTGCAACCCAGAACTAAAGAAATCTGCAACTTTTAGAACAAGAATTTGATCCGTTTAACCACCTCGAAATTCACCCGAGGCCCTCAGGACCTCAACTCAACATGCCGACATGTCCCTAACATCATTCAAACTATTTCCAACTTTCGAAACATTCAAAACAACATCAAAACACCAAATTTGCATCGTATTCAAGACAAAGAATTCTAAAAATATCTAATTTACGCTTTTAATCAAAAAAGTCCACTAAACCATGTCCGAATGACCTAAAAAATTTTACTAGCATCCCAAATGACACAACGGACCTACTCAGACTTCCGAAATTCTATTCTGACCCCTATATCAAAATCTCACATATCAACCAGAAATCGCCAAAATTTTAATTTAGCCAATTCAAGCCTAAACCTTCCATAGACCTCTAAAATACATTCCGATCATGCTCCTAAGTCCCAAATCACCTAACAGAGCTTAACAAAACATAAAAATTTAAATTCTTGATCATATGATAACAAGTCAAAACTTGGTTAAGCCATAAAAAAATTTAAGCTTCAACTGAGAAATCTCCTACCAAATCTACTCTAATTAACCTGAAAACCAAATCTGACAATTTACATAAGTCCTAATACATCACACGAGTCTATGCAAGCCCGAGAACAAGCGAGGAAAGTGCAAATACTCAAAATGAACAGTCGGGTCGTTATATCCTCCCACACTTAAAAATATGTTCATCCTCGAACGTGTGCATACTTGTTCCAAAAGCCAAAAAGTCGCTATATGACCTTACCAAGTAGATACCCGGGGGTGATCCCACATCAACCTATCTCATATAGGCCCGATAACAAAGTGTAACACAAATTTTGCAATCCAACCTAGCCCATAAACCTTTGAACCATATTTACACTTCTGAAATTATCTAAAATTTTAGAATCTCACATTTGTACTTTGAATATGCCTAGAAAAGTAATAACCCATACCTACAACCTCAGGTGTCATTATATTACATATCACATAACTCAAACACTTGTAGTGATAACTTCTAATCGCAACAGTTGCTTAAAACATCCAAATTTTGATAATAAGACTTTTATCAAATAAAGCCTCATTCCAACACTTCCGTGCACCAATTAGCCACAATCAAATTATACTGAAATTGTGGAAACTAAATCAATTAAGAGATTTGTACAGCAAGCTCGCCGTTATCATATAACACAATACTAATAGCCCGTTACACCTCGTAGAATGATAACACACAACTATAATCTGAAGGGTCATGCATCTACATAACTTTGCTACAATGCGTGATCCTATCCAAACACTAATCTGCATTATATACCTCAAGCCACCCTGCTCGAAATCTGTAACCATTTGGAATTCACCATCAAGGACCCAAAATGCATTCCCACAACCACGGATAGGCGAATGACATGACACCACACAACTGGAAAGGACATTACCAATACACAATCAATCACGCAACCCTCAAATACTCATCTCACTCAAATTATGATGTAAAGCCCAAATGGGATCACACCATATGTGCATGTAAAAAACAAATCATAACTCCTCGCCATACGAAAAACGTAACTCGCAGATCACCACAGAACACGAATAAGCTCAACAACCACGGAATGACATTTTCCCTAACAATAGCAGTTGGAGTCAACAATGCGGAATTAACCATTTAATCCATAATAATCATTTTTAAGACTTTATTTAATCAAACTGATTCCAAATGAACAATGCAGAATAAATACACAAGCCCGACATGGGGGTGTAACAAGTTACGAGCATCCACTAAGACCTAAATACAAAAAAGAATCAAACAATATACTAAATACATTTTAAGGAAGAAAAGCGGAGAAAATCAGAGCTGCGAACGTCGGCCAGCTACCTTGCTAACTCCAATGACTCGGCCACTGAGCAATCAACACCTGTTACCGGGTTCAGAACTACTTGAATCTGCACACAAGGTACAGGGAGTAATGTGAGTACGTCAACTTACTAAGTAATAAAAGTAAATGAAAGAAGAGAAGTACGAAAAACCTTAAAACACGTCATAACGATAGACCAAATGCAGTACACTTCCAAAATAGTACAGAAATCATTTACATTGTAAATCAAGCTCAGTTTCAATAAACCTTTTAAAAACAACTTTCATAGTTTCAAACGAGCGATGAAAATAGTGAGTAAAAATGATAGAAAAATAAACAACCCATTGGGCAAAATACGAACCATAAATAACCCCTCGGGCATAATATGAACATTACCAGCTCCTCGTGCTACCTCATAATCACTCGTAATAAGCGACTCGCACATAACTTGAATCAAGAACCAACCCTCAGGCAAACATGGATCAAGAACAGCCCTTCGACAACAACATAAAAAACAACAGCCTTCGGGCTATATCATATCACTCACACTGGGTACTCGCGCTCACTAAGGGTGTACAGACTCTTGGAGGGACCCCTTATAGCCCAACAACTATAACAGCTATCTCATGGCTTAATCAATCCAGCCCTCGACCTTACATAATCAATAGAATAATCACACTAGGTACTCGCTCTTACTGGGGGTGTACAGACTCCTCGGGGGCCCATTACGACCCAAGCACAATAACAAGCCTTCTCGTGGCATAATAAAATAGGCAATCGACCACATATCAACAAGCCATCTCATGGCATAACAAATCAGTATAACAGTAATGTGGTACGCAGCCCGATTCCATAGTATCATCACCACACAAGCCTCAGCCTGACTCAGTCAAAAATCTCTCATGCTATTAGGGAAACAATAAAACATGATGCTCAACCTAAAATATCATTTAAAATATCGAAACAGAGTAAATATGGTTGAGTTAGTATCGAAACAGCCTAAAATATCATTTAAAAAGTAGAATATAGCATGATTGAGCATCAAATTATAGTCAAAATAATAAGGAATAGTAGTACAAATCTAGAAGGGTCTGAAACAGTTAGCACGAGGCCCAAATATAGCATTCATCCCAAAACATGATAATACTTTTCAAAAAAACAATTATATCAAACAGCTTTAAATCAAATACGCGGTTTAACAGTCATACATGATGGACTAATTCACAATTCCTAATGGTGCACGGCCACACGCTATTCATGTAGCATGTGCGTCACCTCAAGGTATCACAATAATGAGAAATCCGGGGTTTCATACCCTCAGGACAAATATTTACAATCATTACTTTCCTCTATCCGGTCCAAACTCTAGCCCACGATGCCTTTTTCACTCGACTCGGTCTCAAGATACTCCAAATCTAACCAAAAATAGATTTATACCATCAAAACTAACCAATTTACATCATAAATCCCGAAATTGGCCAAACCTGATCCCCGAGCCCATGTCTGGAAATTCGATAAAATTTGCATCAATTGAATCCTTACAGTCTCACGAGTTCATACATATCAAATAGATCCAAATCCAACCACAGATGACCCCTCAATTCCTCACATTAATATTTCATATTCCAAGCCCTAACTCTCCAATTTTGGGTCGTGACATACACCTAGATTCTCGTATAAGAAAATGTGAACTTGAAGTTCAAGTGATAATTCATTTGCAGAATAATGTCTGGCACATTTGCTAACCCAAAGCTAAATATCATATTTCAGCTGCTAATTCTCCAAAAGGAATAAAGTTCATGATAGACAAAGTCTATGGCAAGGCATCAAGCATAATAGATGAGTTGGTTCAAAATTTAAAACTCCATGAAAAGGGGATGAGTAAATTATAAAGATGGTCATAATTAAAAGGCAAGTGATTATAATAGAACCATAACATAATACTTTAAAGACCTCATTGGAGAGGCTCGGGTACCTGAAAATAATCAAATCTCGATAAGCTATGTCTCTCTTAATTGATGTTAGAACTGACATAAAATTATAGTCCATAATGTTGTTGATATAATGGGGTACTCTATATTATTAATATTGACGAGGATCTTGAGCTCAAATATATCATTAAATTTGGACAGATAAATGATTTGTCAAATAAAAAGTGCACAATTAAAAATAACTTCACATGAAAATTGTAAAGGTGGACGGATAATCCTAAAAGCTAAAAGTATAAAGCCAGTGGAGGTTTAACTGTGTTTTTGTGCAAAAGGTTAAACAAAAAATAAGTCGATGGACATAAAGATGACTTGTGGCAATAGAAGATTTGTAAATATCCTGGCATTGACTGTGTGGAGAGATGTTTTCTTGTGGTAGATGCAGTCATTTCAGGTTTTGGTCTGACAATATATTTGGTATGCATATAATGAAATTATTTGAATGAATTCAATTGTTTTAAAGCATATCAATGTTTCAAGAAATTTATTATGTTGATTAGAACAATCATAGCATACATGATTTATTTTTGTGTCTATTGCAATTGGTGCAAAATGTATATTGAATATAACAATATGCTAGCAAGATACTTATACTTTTAGGTTAAAGATATTGGAATACTATTCGTATTATATTGCAAAAGGAATCCTTGATATAGATTTGTTTATTCTAATAAATATTGTCAAGGTTTTGTTTATTATGCAAATGCAGACATTTTCTGAAGCTCTCTCGTCAGACAATCTTTTTGTACGTGAGAGTAATGCCATATTATTATTTCACAAGGCAGTCAATTGTTGATTATTATTCATGTCGTGTCAATATACTAGCAAATTACTCAACACACAACATATGTGTGACTTTTCCTTGAAGAGAATATTCTAGTAATAGTGAAGGCGGTGAAATTTGTTTATCTCAATTGAAAGAAGGATATATTGAAGGAGACAGAATAAAACATATATTTCATCAAAGTTCTTTATTAGGCCGAACCTTCACCGGACGGATAAAATATACCTTAAACTAATTTTTTCGCTTGATAATCTGTTGTTATGTTCATTGAAGCAAGAGCAACCTCAACAATTGAGAAGTTGGTATAAAAGATCGGAACACATTATCTTGGAGAAAAAAAATGTTATTTTCATCAGGAGGAGAACAATATGCGATGTACTCTTTTTTCCTTAACCATGATTTTATCACACTGGGTTTTTCTGGCATGGTTTTTAATGAGGCAGCAAATAATGTGTATTACACGATATATGCACTCTTTTTCCTTCACTAAGATTTTTTTTAGTAGGGTGTTAATGAGACACATTATGTAATGACCTAACCGATTGTTTTGAGCTCTAGTGTGTCATTCAGTGGTTGGTGGCCACGAGAAGCTTTAGTTAAAGGAAGTTAGGAGCTGAATTGCAAAAAAAAAAATTCTCATTTTGAAAGCTTTAAATTGGAAGAATCAACTAATATTGGATTTATTTGAGTATACGGCATTAGAAACAGGATGTGAAGGTTACAATAGGTTTGTATGATAAATTTGGACTTGGGCGTACGTTTGGATCGGATTTTGGATGACCCGACATATTATGGAAGTTAGATTTTTGGAAGTATTTTATAAATTTGTGTTTAAGTGTATTTCAATGTTAACAATAACCGTTGTGAATTTAGAGTCTGAGAATAGCTCTGTATGGTGCGTCTGGAAGTGGCTTGAAAGGTCTGTAGGTCATTTGGCAAAAGTTAGAAATTTGATAGTTTTGAGAAGTTTTATCGGAAGTGAACTTTTTTATATTGAGGTTTGAATCCGATTCCGTAAATAGGCATATGTATGTATCATCAAATGTGACTTATGTTCAAAAATTGAGGTCAATCGGGCATGTCTTGATAGGTCTCGACATCGAATGAGGAAGTTTGAAGTAACTAAAGTTGATAAAACATGAATTAGAGAGTGATTCACAGGTTTAGAATATGTGGTGTGATTAGATAGGATCCTGGAGTCCTCAACTGAAATTTGAGTTGTTAACGGATCTAAAATGGAACTTAAGGAAGGGCTGAGGCAGCTGGGCATCTGAGGTAATTGCACCTACGTGAAGAGGGTCGCAGGTGCAAGCATATATGTGCAAGAAAAGACCCGTAAAAGAGGATTTTTCTTTTGACCGATAGTTGTAAGCCACGAGCTGCAGAAGGAAGAATGGAGGACAACCATGTGTACCGTAGGTTATAATAATTGACGCACTTGTGGGACCTCATCTGCGAGGTAAGTGGTCGCAGGTTCGGGCATGGGCGCAGATGTCATCGCTTGGGCTTGCAGGTGCGGAGTTTGGCCAGTAGGGAAAAATGTTCACCTGCGATGGCTTCTCCATAGGTGTGGGACAACATGTATAACCAAGGTACCGTATGTGAAGAAAAGCTGGGGGCAGTGAGGTTCATTCAATACGGGACATAGACCAATCTTTACATATTTTCACTCACTCCTTGGGCGATTTTGGAGCATCTTGTGAGGGATTTTCACCTAGCTTTTGAATGTAATTAATTTCTACCTAATGTAAGTTAAATATATAGTTTGTAGGAACATTATAACATGTAAGTTAGTGGAAATTATAGATTTAGAAAAAACCATAGGATTTTGATAAAAATGAGATTCTACCATGAAAATAATTGTAAAACGTAGTGAAAACCATATATTATGTTCCTAAGTTTATGGGTAACAACATATTTTGAAAATTTCCAGAATTCGGGCACGTGGTCGAAATTTAGGAATCTTGCATTTAAAGTTGGGAAATTACCTTAATAATTAGGATATGAACACTTGAGAATGCATTGATTAGTTTTTACAATTGTGTGAAT
>MU683529.1:1172-31025 GCA_026770625.1 Nicotiana glauca
AATTCAAGCCTATTTCTACACCGGACCTCCAAATTAAATTCTATCGCTCCCCTAAGTCATAAATCACCTCCAGAAGCTAACCGAACCACCAGAATTCACATCCGAGCCCTCTAACCACATAGTCAACATCCGGTTGACTTTTCTGAAACAAACTCCTTTCTAAGAGGCTATATGCCTTATTTTCAACCAGAATCAGTCCAAATTCACCCGATAGACTCTAATACTGATATAGAACATGAAACAACACAATAAGGGGTAAACGGGGTGGTAACTCTCGTGACGACGGACCGGGTCGTCACATTAACCCCACGGTGGGTGCCAAACTGTTTACCTTGAAAACGACATTTACAATTATATTTGATTTTGTGGTTCTCAAAATATGTGATTTATTTCAATACTAATTGTTAGGAAATGGATGTTAAATGTAAGGAAAGAGAATGCGATATGCAAACCAAAGCTATCACAAGACTGAGCCTCGAGCAGGCTGCAACATGGACTTCGGGGCCTAGCTAGGGCTGTTAGCGATCAACAATTTATGGAGAAACAATGATAAAGAAGGCCTCAAAGATAGCCTTTTGTGGTTAATAATGGGAAATAAATGAAGAACAATCAATGAACTATGAATGAACAAGCAATAAATCTATAGAATAATTGTTGAGCATGTTTAGGTAAGAGTGGTAGAGAATGTTCTATTGTATTCAATATTCATTTTTTGTTACAAAATAACAAGGGTCCCCTTTATATAGAAGGGGGAATACCAACATAGTACAATTCTAATGATGACAAGGGAATGCTATTGGTGCAGCTGTATAATGGCTCAGTACAGACTTGTGTTATTCTTGCAGACCCGGTCAGCTCTAACTACGTGCCCTTGGGAGCTTTCATGCCTTTCCATAACAATCATCAATTTGTACTGCTCCAAGATTGATCCTTGATATGCTTCCTCGAGTGACGCACCTTGGGGTCACACTTCAAATTCTACTTCGAGCTTCTCGAGGTCGGGCGTGGAGTGCAAACGTAGCCCCAAAGTCGAACTCCCCGATTTTGGTTGTATACAACCATCATATAAAAAGTACGAGAATATCAAAATCAACTCTCATTCATAATCAAACTAGATACTCAATTAGGCCAGGAGC
This sequence comes from Nicotiana glauca, assembly GCA_026770625.1. NCBI lineage: Eukaryota > Viridiplantae > Streptophyta > Magnoliopsida > Solanales > Solanaceae > Nicotiana > Nicotiana glauca. The sequence goes on from MU683529.1 coordinate 2,309, forward strand.
CTTCCATTTTTTATCTCATCTAGGAGAAAATCACAATACGTAACATAAACATGTTCCACAAACTAGTAGGAAAGGTACATATTGAACTGTGGTAGAAATTATTGAGAACTATTTGGGTTCTACTTGAATATAACCAAACTATCTTAACGAATGCCTCTAACTCAACAAATCCACGCAGGTTACCAAAACCCAAGAGCATTACCGTGAAACACTTGTAGAGACCCGCCAAATCATAAGTACCCAAGAAACCGATCATGTCCATTACTGTGCTGATCCAACCTACTATGAAGTTTTCCTACTTCTCAGGGTTCCTTCCGAATTACCTTCAAATTGATACTCCTCGCCATAATACCACCATCCTCAACCAAAACTCACCACACGAGACCCTAGCAAGAAACAACACCACCCTAAGGCTCATAAGTCGTTGTATCTCCTCTTAAGCACCCCAAGGCACCACAACCGATACACCTACTCTGAAGAGACCTTATGTGAACCTAAACTTGCTTTCCTTCATATTCTTTATACTGAAGTGTATAATCCACAATGATCTAGAAATACTGCGAGCCTCGGCACCATCCAATGAAAATCTTAGTTTCTAACTTATATAAATCCTAAAAGTTACCAATTGCTACATCTAAATCTTGCATGCATTAGAACCATTATTGAGAGTCTTCCACTCTGCTCAAATCTCAATTGAACCGACCAAACGGATCAAACGACATGTGCCCTATTAAAACACCAACACCCAAGGAAGTGACCCCACCTAAATGCAACTAAAAAAATTCCTACTCCGTGCATACTACATCATTCATGAATAACCACTCAACCCTTTCATAATTTCCATATACCCATAGAGTGTAATACAACCCGTATCCAGAGACTCATTTACTTGAGTCATCCTTGATCTCAACTTCTGCAAGTCATAACTGATTCATAAGTATACCTCAAATCGAAATCAATTTAACATATAAATGTGCAATTAGCTCGTCGATAGAAGCCTCCCCCACTAGGGTCAAAGCCATAGGACAAAACACTCGATAACTCAAAATGTCTATACTCTATTATTGTCATAATACCACATTGAAATTCAACTAAGTCCTTCATAAGTTCATGTAACACAAACCACCTAATACTTTAAATTTATTTGCAAGTTTCACATTCATCCCTTTAACAGTCATGTAAAGTTCCCCAAGAGATCCATGCTCAAAGAATAACACATATAATCCACTGGTGAGAGATAACTCTCCACAAAAATATCATAGGGAATAAAATAACCTCAAGACGCCCCGCAAGTGTAATCCACCTGCTTATCCTCAAACTGACATTTCCTTATACCCTTCCATTGCCACAATTACTACGCAATCACATAATCTTCCTGAGTCTATGAGATCCAACCGTTCAAAAAAGAAATGATGAATTTTGAATACATTTTGAACACTGTGGATGAAAACGACAAAGAATTACAAATTGAAGATTTTACAAGTTTGGAAAAGAAGTGACATGAATCAAATTGGGACTACATTTTATTCTACCACTTTCTTTTTATTATCATCTGTAATATCACCACAGAGTATGTTATAAACCCTATGATGATCATAGAATACTTCGTCCTTTCAAGTTCATATTTTTTACATGCTTGTTAGTAGGCGAGGTTTACAAGCCTCAATAGGATTAGTACGGTAAGGTTAGACTAGTATGTGTTATATGGGTAACAATAATGATGCTATTGTCCCCCTTATTTGTACTTTTTCCTAATTGTTGTACTTTTCTTTCCTATTCTTAATAAAAAACTAGCCATAGGCACTTGCCTAGTAGATTGCCAACAAAAAAAGATGAGATCCTAAGACCTAAATGAGAAATAAAAAATCAGTCATTTTTCATCATCCAAACCAAAAGAGACCTACTGAACTTCATCATATCTAACCCTTCATCACCTTCAGCCACTCCACCCTCTCGAACACAAGAAGCAGCCATCAGCAACCTAGGAGACCCCATCTCTAAGAGAAAGAGGGCAGCCTTCAGAGCTTCTTCTTCATGCCTAAAAACACAGCCACATACCCCCTCCCCCCTCCCCCCAAACCTAGACTCTAGAGAGCAATCTAATACACACACGCAGCAGCCACACAAGACCAAGAAGAGAACCCCTCCAGCCTTGTCTCTCTCATCTTCTCCTCATCCTCCCCATATAAATACGACTATATACATATATATATATACATATTTCTACCTTTGCAAACATATACATATAGAATTATGTATTTATCGTAATCAATTGAACGATTTTGAATTTACACCCCAAACCCCTCTCTTGATCAAGGTAGAAATATCAACCCTAGCTTCGCAAATGAAAAGATCAATTTCAACATCAGCTTACGAAGGAAAACCCTAGATTGTGCGAATCGTATTGTGCAATACCTAATGCTTGTATGTAATCCTGAGAGAAAGGAAAGAAAAGAGGTTGTAGGCAATATTAGGTTTTGCATTGTTTATATCAGGAGGTGGAAGTTGAATTGAAAATAGCTGAGCTGATTTTATCATATATTTTGGTTGATCGAAGCTTGAATTACTGTTGGGTAGCTGTGTATAATTCATTTCCGATTTCATTTGAATGGAAGTTTCTTGAATTTAGATAGGTGCTAACATTGGATTGATGTTTTAGGAATCTGGTATTGGTTTGATCACTTTATAAATTTTGGTCCTTTATTGCAAATTTGGATTAGTTAGAATGTTATTGGATCGCTTTTCTGCTGGGGTTGATTTGAAAGAGGTTTTGTAGAAGATGGACTTGAATCTCGTTTATTTTGTCGATTGATTTATTGTATCAAGTTTTTTTTATGGGTGAAGTATAGCTGGTGCACAAGTTGGTTTACGTGGTATTGCACAATGAGCTTGGAGAATGAGGATCGAAGCGCCGCCAATCACGTTTTTGAAATTGGTGAAGTACGGAAGCATTCAAAAGTATCGTATACAAGAGAGTTTCTTTTGTCACTCAGTCAACTATAGATTTGCAAAAAGATACCAACTGGCTTTGATCAGTCGATCCTGAGGTAAGAATGTTTGCATAACATGCCATTTGCTTGAAATTTAGGAGCATTGAATGTTTTACTCTCCCATATTTGATTGGTATTGATGTATTATGTAGTTTTATCTTAGATTAATTTTAGGAAAATCATGAGCATCGTTGCTTGCTTTAGGCACGACTCAATCTATCATCATGATTGCGTACACATTCACATCATATTATTATGATTCTAAAAACAAATCATGCGTTCGCGCAACGTCGACCAAACTTTCTTAAAATTAATAAAGCGTGATTAATTATGGAAACGTACGCGTGACATGATTCTTTACGCTGCAAACAAAATGAGTACTCGTACGCGTGACTCGTTTTAAGACAATTCCTTAATTATGAATAATCGAGTAATCAAAAGCGATAAGAGGTAAAAATGTACATAGGTTCTTAAATAAGTGATTAGATAATTTAATTAAGCCAGGTATGATTAAAGCGGTTGTTCTAAAACTATAGAACCCGCGAATGTCTAATACCTTCTTCCGGGTTAAAAAAGTTCCTTACCCAATTTTCTGGTTTCGCAAACTTTTGAATATAGTCAAACTTCCTCGATTTGGGATTTAAAATAAATCAGTGACTTGGGACACCATGAATTATCTCAAGTGGCGACTCAGATTAAATAATTAATCCCATTTTGATTAGTGTCACTTTAATTGGAAAAACTCCTTTATACCCCCTTTCTAGTAAAACAAAAGGGTGTGACAGGCGACAGTCGGACATCTCCGAGACGCGTTAATTTGGCCATATCCTTTTGGTTCGACCGTAGTCTTTATGTTTGGCCATATCCTTTAGTCAACGTGTGCGGTGGCCTTGGCGTCTATTTCGAGGGTATGCCTTTTTAGAGGTCTTACAAGTTCAAATATATAGCCTTAGCCTTAATATCGAGGTTATTCATTTTTAAGGTCTTATAAATTTGATGTTGCCTTATTGAGGGCTTACTAGCTCAAAGTTTCCTGATCGAGGTCTTACAAATTCGAGTTTTCGATGGCTTGATGAGATGACTGTCGATGACAATCCCCGAGTGTTCAAGAGTTTCTAGCCCTTGAGTCGTCTTATGAGAAAGTAGTGAACTTCTTTGAGGCACAAAGTATTTTGATAAGCAAAGGGGCTTTCTCAATTACTTGGTATGTGCGTACATGATTTTAGCCTTTGGAGGCTCGATTATTCTACATGGACATGGTTTATTTGACTGTTTGGCCCAATACAACATTCTCCAATCGACCCCTTTAGTGTAACTCTATTTTTTCGAAAAGATAACCTCTGAGGGGGATGTCCCCCAGTATTTGGGACTGAGAAAAAAGACTTGAATACTTGTTTAGTTCTCCTTAGGTAGCATATAGACGTTTCCTCGTTAAAAACCTCACCGGTAAAACCCATTTGGGATAAAACCCTACCGAAGCAAAAAAAAAAGAGCACGACACATGCTTTAAAACCCGAGGCCTTCGAGCTAGAGGGTGCTTCGAACCCTCTCAATCGAACACCTACAATAAGTGATTATAAAACATAAATGAAAAAGGGAGAGGGTTGTACCTTAGCAATGATAGCATTCGAGCCTCGATACGTTTCATTTGCTTGTTCCGAGGACATGGCATGGTCCTCTATTCACTCATTCGGATGTAGCCGAGAATGTCAGTTATGGTCACTACCTTATTATTTACTTGGCTTTTGGATTCTTTAATGTAGAGGGCGTCGCTGCAAGTTCCACATCGTGCACCTCACACATCTCTATTGATGCATTCTACTCCTAGTACACTGCTTTTACTCCATGCTTGGTCAGAAATTTCATTATTTTATTAAGGGTTGATGGTAATGCGGTCATACAGTGTATCCATGGCATTCCAAGTAAGGCATTGTATCTCATTTCACCTTCGTTGACATGAAACTTGGTATCTTGGATTGTACCGGCCACGTTGACCGAGAGGATGATCTCCCCTTTTGTTGTCTCGTTTGCCATATTGAATCCATTGAGGACTCAAGAGGTGGGTATGATCTGGTCGAGTAGTCTGAGTTGCTCCACCACCCTCGACCTGAATATGTTGGCCGAGCTACCTGGATCCACGAGCACACGTTTAATTTGAAATTTATTCAAAAGAAAAGAAAATTACCTATGCATCATTATGAGGCTGAGACAAGATCTTGATGTCCTCTTCGCATAATGTGAGAGCATCCTCTAGTATGTATCTCCGAGTTCGCTTTTCCCTGGTGATGGATATTCTCATCTGCTTGAAAATGGGTCTTTATGGGGCATCGACCCCTCCAATGATCATGTGGATGACGTGTTGTGGTTTCTCTAGTTCGTTCTTCCTGTTTGCCTCTCTTTCTCGAAAATGGTTTTTAGCTCGGTCGCTAAGGAACTATCGAAGATGCCCTTAGGTGATCAATCGGGCTACCTCTTCTCAAAGCTGTATGCAATCATCAGTCCTATGACTATGAGTGCTATGATATTTTCATTCCAAGTTAGGGTTCCTTTGTAAAGGGTCTGACAGTATGGGTTTTTGCCACCTGGTATCTTTGATTTTACCTATGGCTGATACGATGCCTGAGACGTCGATATTGAAATTATACTAAGATAGTTGGGGTGCCTCTACCGGCCTAGTGTGCCTATCGAACTCGGCTTTACTCATGAGTCCCCGGGAACTTTGATCTCGATGTGTCCTTCGATCACCTCGAGGTACATTACACTTTGGGGCATTTCTTTGATCTTCTACATACGGCTGGTATATTTCCTTGTTTAGTCTCTAATCCCTTTCTGTAAACCTTTGTTCCTTTATTAAGAGCCTGCTAGGATATACTGATCCTGAGAGGGCTCCTAATTGGTCATCTTCGACCCTGATCTTCGATTGATACTTGTTGTGCACATCTTCCCAGGTCACGGCGGGATATTCGATCAAATTGTATTTTAGCTACTTCAAAGATACTGAGCTCTGTTCGTTCAAGCCTTGAGTAAAGGCATGTACTGCCCAGTCATCGGAGACTGGTGGTAATTCCATTCGTTCTATCTGAAAGCGAGATACAAGTTCCCTTAGCATATCATTTTCTCTTTGTTTGATTTTGAAGACATCGGACTTCCTAATGGTGACCTTGATGGCATCAGTGTGTGCCCTCACAAAAGAGTTTGCCAACATGGAAAATGAATCTATTGAATTTGAGGGTAGGTTGTGATACCACATCATAGCCCCTTTTGATAATGTTTCTCCAAATTTGTTCAACAAGACGGACTCAATTTCATCATCCGTTAAGTCGTTCCCTTTTACAACACAAGTGTAGGTGGTAATGTGCTCATTAGGGTCCATGGTCTCATTATATTTCGGGACATCGAGCATTCTGAATTTCTTTAGGATGGGCTTCGGATCTGCACTTGGTGGGAATGGTTTCTGTATGAACTGCTTTGATTCTACGCCTTTCAGAATCAAAGGTGTGCCCGGGATCTGATCGACCCTCGAGTTATAAGTCTCCACTTTTTTATCACTAGGCTCTATATTCTTTTCTCGTGATTTGATCCTTTAAGTGAGGTCCTCGAGCATCTTCATAATAGCGGGTTCTGCTGCTGACCCGTTGTTACTTGATCTCTCTGGTACCTGCTCGACTCGAGGAGTCATTTCCGATGCTGCTGTGCTTGGAGTTTTCTGCTGACTTTGTAGCTAAGAAATAGCCACTTGTTATGCTTGCAACATATCAAAAATGACTTGAAGGCTAACTTCTCTTTCCTCCTGAGCTAGAGTCCTCCACGCTTCATGTTGGTTTTCCCCGTGCATACTTCCGTCGGTATGAGAGATTACATCGATATGCACAGCATTGCGTCAGCTCACATCGATGGGGAATTATGCTAATGACACCCCTGGGCTTTGCGTTGGTACACTGGCATCTTCACTGGTCTCTCCATGAAGCCCAATACCATTGTTTTCTTGTGCATTTGCTGAGTTAGACATTTTTTGACCTGAAATTCGAGATTCTTGGACAAGAAAAAGTGTGAAGAACAACTTGTGTTTTCAAAAAACTAACACCAAAACAATCACTATTATTTTTAACCCCACGGTGGGTGCCAAACTGTTTACCTTGAAAATGGCATTTACAATTATATTTGATTTTGTGGTTCTCAAAATACGTGATTTATTTCAATACTAATTGTTAGGCAATGGATGTTAAATGTAAGTAAAGAGAATGCGATATGCAAACCAAAGCTATCACAAGACTGAGCCTCGAGCAGGCTGCAACATGGACTTCGGGGCCTAGCTAGGGAAGTTAGCGATCAACAATTTATGGAGAAACAATGATAACAAAGGCCTCAAAGATAGCCTTTTGCGGTTAATAATGGGAAATAAATGAAGAACAATCAATGAACTATGAATGAACAAGCAATAAATCTATAGAATAATTGTTGAGCATGTTTAGGTAAGAGAGGTAGAGAATGTTCTATTGTATTCAATATTCATTTTTTGTTACAAAATAACAAGGGTCCACTTTATATAGAAGGGGGAATACCAACATAGTAGAATTCTAATGATGACAAGGGAATGCTATTGGTGCAGCTGTATAATGGCTCAGTACGGACTTGTGCTATTCTTGCAGACCCGGTCAGCTCTAACTACGTGCCCTTGGGAGCTTTCACGCCTTTCCATGACAATCATCAATTTGTACTGCTCCGAGATTGATCCTTGTTATGCTTCCTCGAGTGACGCACCTTGGGGTCACACTTCAAATTCTACTTTGAGCTTTTCGAGGTCGGGCGTGGAGTGCAAACGTAGCCCCAAAGTCGAACTCCTCGATTTTGGCTGTATACAACCATCATATAAAAAGTATGAGAATCTCAAAATCAACTCTCAGTCATAATCAAACTAGATACTCAATTAGGCCAGGAACCTTCTATTTTTTATCTCATCCAGGAGAAAATCACAATACGTAACATAAACATGTTCCACAAACCAGTAGGAAAGGTACACATCGAACTGTGGTAGAAATTATTGAGAACTATTTGGGTTCCACTTGAATATAACCAAACTATCTTAACGAATGCCTCTAACTCAACAAAGCCACGCAGGTTACCAAAACCCAAGAGCATTACCGTGAAACACCTGTAGAGACCCGCCACATCATTGGTACCCAAGAAACCGATCATGTCCATTACTGTGCTGATCCAACCTACTATGAAGTTGTCCTACTTCTCAGGGTTCCTTATGAATTACCTTCAAATTGATACTCCTCCTCGCCATAATACCACCATCCTCAACCAAAATTCACAACACGAGACCCTAGCAAGAAACAACACCACCCTAAGGCTCATAAGTCGTTGTATCTCCTCTTAAGCACCCCAAGGCACCACAACCGATACACCTACTCTGAAGAGAACTTATGTGAAGCTAAAATTGCTTTCCTTCATCTTCTTTATACTGAAGTGTATAATCCACAATGATATAGAAATACTGCGAGCCTCGGCACCATCCAATGAAAATCTTAGTTTCTAACTTATATAAATCCTAAAAGTTCCCAATTGCTACATTTAAATCTTGCATGCATTAGAACCATTATTGAGAGTCTTCCACTCTGCTCAAATCTCAATTGAACCGACCAAACGGATCAAACGACATGTGCCCTATTAGAACACCAACACCCAAGGAAGTGACCCCACCTAAATGCAACTAAACAAATTCCTACTCCATGCATACTACATCATTCACGAATAACCACTCAACCATTTCATAATTTCCATATACCCATAGAGTGTAACACAACCCATATCCAGAGACTCCTTTACTTGAGTCATCCTTGATCTCAACCTCTGCAAGTCATAACTGATTCATAAGTATACCTCAAATCGAAATCAATTTAACACATAAATGTGCAATTAGCTCGTAGATAGGAGCCTCCCCCACTTGGGTCAAAGCCATAGGACAAAACACTCGATAACTCAAAATGTCTATACTCTATTATTGTCATAATACCACACTGAAATTCAACTAAGTCCCTCATAAGTTCGTGTAACACAAACCACCTAATACTTCAAATTTATTTGCAAGTTTCACATTCATCCCTTTAACAGTCATGTAAAGTTCCCCAAGTGATCCATGATCAAAGAGTAACACATATAATCTACTGGTGAGAGTGAACTCTCCACAAAAATATCATAGGGAATAAAACAACCTCAAGATGCCCCGCAAGTGCTAATCCACCTGCTTATCCTCAAACTGGCATTTCCTTATACCCTTCCATAGCCACAATTACTACGCAATCACATAATCTTCCTGAGTCTGAACTCACCAACAAGGCATGAGAATCTAATATGTTCCATAGTTAAACAACATGAAAGGTCCTTCAACACACCCATAACTTGAGATAATATGTCAAAGCAAGACAGAAATCAAACACCTAATAGTCTTCTCTACATCACAAGCAAACTCTTATCGTCACATTCAAACCATATGAACACATCTCGCAATCACATCATACTCATCACGTAGCCATCTAGTCACGAATTCCACTCATAGGGACACTACCAGACGTATAAGTCCAAAATCACATGCTCATACAACCGAAATCTCTGTGCTCTAGCTAAAGTTAAAACCCGGCCTCAAGTCCTCCATATTGGCCCATCATCAGTTGTCTATACATAGCTGATACATTGAATCACAAACCGTTTATGCAAAGCTTATACCGAGCCTACATGTGCATACGAATGAGTGGAAGTAATTCAAATAATTACGCTTTAAGCTGAATCAATGTTGCATGATAAGGAAAGAAATATGGGAAGTATATCCTAATTTTCCTGTAGCCTCTCGAAGATAGGTATGGATGTCAACATACCAATCTGCACAACTCTACTAGACACTTGCTCATGACTTCTAGAACCTATAAACCTAGAGCTCTAATACCAATCTGTCACGACCTAAAATCCAACTAGTAGTGATGGAACCTAACCCACCCCCTAGGTAAGCCAATTAACCTCTATCCAATTCCAATGAAATTCAATAAGACAATTAAGTTAAAGAAAATATCTGAATCTTTTATATTTCCCAATGACTGGTAGTAAAAATCATAAGCTTCTAAGATTAGAATTTACTTCGGTGGTGTGAAATAGAAGAATACATCATCTGTCTGAATAATACATAAGCAGATTGTTCATAAGTCTAGAGCTACCATGAACAAGAGGCAGCTATAACCGGAACGCAGGTATATCTTCAAATCCAGCTCCTATCGAACAACAACATCAACAGTCAATATCTGCACGGAAGGTGCAGAAGTGTAGTATGAGTAAAACCAATCCCATGTACTAAATAAGTAAAAAATCTAACCTTAGGTTGAAAGTAGTGACGAGATGGAACAAAGGTTGAAGTCCAACACCGATGGCCAACAATAGTTCATAACAATATAATAAAATTAATAAAATAAGTAACTCAGAGATAAAATGCTCGGCTCGTTCACAGTTCCAGAAAGTAGGCATGTTTTTCTAATATATCAGTGAAAACCAAATTTCTTTACCGAAATCGCAAAAGAAAATACGAGCAAGTTTGAAAACTGTAATTTTTCCCAAAAATCCTTTCAACAGTAAATAAGATGTTCCATTTTCATTCCAGATAGCAAGTGTAAAATACGTCTCTACGACCATATGTCAATATTTGTTAGAAGTCATGAATGACATGATATCGTACAACATAAGGAAAAATGCATATCTATGCCTGTATTTCAAGTGTTCATTCCAAATGCGATGCGACTCAGTGATAAAACCATATGCATATTCTCAGAGTATCAATTCACTCAGTCCTCCTTGTCACTCATTCCTTACATCCACTCAGTCCTCATAGTCACTCAGTCCTCGTAGTCACTCAATCCTCCCAATCACTCGGCACTCGCTCTCGCCACTCAGCATTCCTGCTCAGTAGGTACATGCGCTCACTGGGTATGCGTGCAGACTCCAGATGGGCTTCTTAATCCAAGCATTTTAACTGCATGTATAACTCTTGTATTTGATCACACCCAACTATGCCTTATAAAAGACAAAGCGGTCATTGCAAATATAATTCGGATTTTCAAGTCCAGAGTCGAATCCTCAGGGAACTAACCTATCTATTACAACTATTCGTGATGCTAATACAAGTTTAACCAATTTCCAGATGCAAGATTTTTATCAATAAATGGGGAGATTTTTTTAGCTAATGTAAAAGGATTTTAAAACTACAATATTCTAAATTAAAGATAATCCGATGGTAAAAAGATCTAGGGTATTAATTTCCCCAATTTATAGATTAATTCTTAACTCTTTTGCTATAATCTCGCTGTGATACTCTATGAGGATTATGAGCTATGAGTTACCGAAATTATCTCTCGATTAACTACGATAATTAACTAGAGCATTCTCTCGAACTACTCTAGCTGATATTTTATGCAGCTCGGAATTATGCCACCAAAGTATCGTTATCTCTAACCCCACTTTTAAATTCAAGTAATGAATCTCTTAAATTATCCAAAAGTGGTGTTGTTCATAAACAATCTAACCTAGTATTCTTTCTCAAACAACACAAGGCAATTAGACACAATTAATCAAAGGCCCATTCAATTAATCACCATACAAAGCACAGTTGAACAATTATATAATAAACCCGACTCGATTGCAACAAAATTGAGTCAAAACTTCATCTAGCAATTGGTTCCATCAACCCTAGATTAAATGTTTAGCTACTCATAGTAAAGCAATATAAAATCATAAAATCATTCATAATTTGCAAATAATGATAACAAGAAGAAGATTGAAAAACTCTAATGGTGTCTTGATCTTCTCACACTTGTTCTTGCCTCCAATTTAGTCTAAAAACCAGCTTAACCTTGACTTGGGCGAGTTTATTGAGTTTATATAGGGTTAGGTTAATTTTCGAACGATTTACACTTTGGCCTTCAAACTTCCTGCTATCTCCAGATCCATCGCGGTCGCGGCACGACCGCGGCATTTTGCAATCATTCTGTCTTTCGCTTTCTTTCACCGCATTCCAGCCGTGGTCGCGGTGAGCTATTTCCCATTTTTTTCTTCACCTTTTCTTGCTCGTTTTCATTTGGTCTCTTCTCGATTGGCCTTGTATCTATATATTTGACCCCAAAACACTCTATATTCTCCTCGTAACTAGGGGTAGTTCCTGCAAAGCATAAAAACCTCAATTAGAGCTATCATTTAGCACTTTAAACATCAGTAAAGTATGGTTAACTTAAGGAGTAAATAGCATCTACACTATCTAATATAGGCTACTATCAACACCCCACACATAAACTGTTGCTAGTCCTCTAGCAACAAAAGCACACTCTATAGGCGTAATCGTCATTGGGTCACTTCCTTACTCCTTATACCAAGAATAATTCACATGGATAGTCTACCTTAGTGTAACCTCCTAAACTCAAGAGTGGACTCTCTATATAGCCACGTAATGTCCCTTAACCGTCTTTCATACACTCAGTCAAAGGTCTGGACTTACATTTCCTTCATTAAGCATGTGCCTACTCACCACAAAAGATACTTGTGTCATATTATTATAATTCACACACTGAGGAATTCAAACACGTAAAATTTCACTCACCCTTAGAAATAAATTCTTATGCCCAAAACAACGTACCACAGGCTTGCCCGTAGTGTAATACTCGACTAATTGAGCCCATTTGGTCTAGAATCAAGTAGGACTTTATTTGGTTGTAATGTTAGTTGCGGGTCAGGTAGGATACTTATGGGTATAGTGACTACACCTCCCTAAGCACTTCAATACACTTTCCATTTTTAATCTCACACCTTATCAAACCTTAATTCCACCTTTACATTATTAAGTTAAACCCCCTACTTCTTTAAGCACACTTTCTCTTTTGAAGAACACCACCATTTTGAGACTTATTCTTGTAAAAATTATTCAGCTCGGTCTCTTCTTCCTTTTTTTTTTAGATTCCGGTGGCTTTTAATATTATTTATCACACACTGCACCCCTTTTGTTATTATGTCTTCTTGGTTCCACTCAAAATCCCAACCAACCACCCCACACTTTAACTTTTCCATATTCATTACAATTCAAGTGCTTCTAAGTGGTGATAGGGTTCAAAGATATTGGTACTGTAAAACTTGGTCAGGCTTGTAATGTGGTTGCCGAGGAAATAGGATTACACGCTCAAAGGGGTTAACTAGGATATATACACTCTGGTGGCTAAAAACTTATATAGATAGGTTCAATAAGGAAACACCTATATTATTTTCCAGACCAGTTAAGACTACCATTTCGCTTCGTACACACAGAGGGCAAGTTTTAGGAATTGAGTGTTAGCATAGAATACACAAAGCCTCATTCACACATGGCACATAACTCAATTCAGTTAGGACCATCCGACACTCTGCTCCAAGCATTTAAGCCGACACAAGAACACACAGTTTAAGGCCTTATCGTTAGAGTCAATCTAATGCGCCTAAGTGTCACACTAAGAAATCTCTATTCAAGGTACCATGGAGTCAAGGGATCCTATTTTGATCTTTCCTTGCCCAAAAGTTCCAAAACTACAAAAGAAAAACTAACTACACCCGGTTCAAATGGAAACCCTTGGAAAAGAATCGTGGTTTAAAGAAAAACCAAGGGGGAGTTGATACACTACCGAACAGAAGAAAATCTTTTTGATTTTTTTTCATTTGACTTAAGTCCCTCAAGAGACCCATCGATAGGTGTCTGTCTTTGTGCCAAGTTGGATTTAATTAAAAACAACCAAAAATACCAAACAACAACAACACCAAACAAATGTATATAATTGTACAATAATAACCATCCCCACCCCACACTTAAAGATTTGGCATGTCCCCGTGTCAAAGAATTTAAAGCAGAGTAAGGTAAAGGGACTTCCCTGGTGCTCAATCTTGATCAGAGACGGAGCCAAGATCGAGGTGACACGCTCGTCCTAGCACCCGGAACTAACCCATGATCATTTTCTCTGACCTAGCATTTTGAGTAGCCAAATTGTCAACTCTAGTACTCAAGTCAGTGACAGAAGTGCATATGCCAACCATTTCTTGCACTAGGTCTGTCATGCGGGTACTTCGGAGGGCTTATGATGGGCCTGCCTCATCACCACTCTGCTCTGGCGGGGCGGAAGCATGCATAGTTCCCGCATCATTATTATCAGTATCATCATCATCATCAACCACCACAACCAGCTCTTTCCCAACTGTGATTTTGCTAGCTTTGGATGGGGTTTTCAATGGCAAATTCCCATCTACTATGGGATTTTCAGGAACCCATGAAGCACGACACAGCTTGGTGACCAGGGAGGGGAAGTAGAATCTTTTGAGTACTTTCGGGAAGTGAATGAACATCTCTTCTTGGATGAGTCGGGCCACATCAAATCGTGTTAGCTCATCAAATAATATATTGCTGCAGCTCTTGGCCTATTAACATCTGTGGGGTTGCTGGACGGCAGCAGACAGCTGTTGATGATCGTCAGCCAACACTTAGCTTCCCAATTGAGAGATTTAGAGTTTAGGGTAATTCTCCACATTATCCATATTAGATCCCGATTAGCCACATAGATTATTTCAAGAATTGGTTGGCACCTGGAAAATTGAGAGGGTTGATAATCTCGGTAATAATATGTCTCTCCAGTGAACTCCGGCAACTAGTACACTCGACGGATGACCTCAAGAGATGCATCTACCGGTGTCTAGCGTGCCATGATAACCCTCTCAACATGTTATGAGAAATTTGCATAGAATTCCTTTACTAGCAGCACATTTCCCTCCTCCGGTACATCAAAGAAGATGTCCAGATGACGCCTCCTTAATTCTTCATAGATACGTGGGAATTCAACTTGCAAGGCATTCCTGTCAATGTGTACTTCTGGCAATAGCTTTTTGGACGCCTTTGCATTATACTTATCTTGAGCTGCTTTGCAAACAAACCGAGAGCAGTCAAACTGGTCCGCACTAGCCTGACCCCGAGCTCTGGATGACCCTCCTAGTCCACTAGCGAAGGAACATATGGCACGTCTCTTCCTTGACTGGTGCATTGTACCTGACAAAATAGATGCTACTATTAGTGAGGGTATGAGTTGTGTGAGCCCTGGGTTGTTACTCAGACTTCACCACCACCATGGTCACATTAGCCATTACAGCTCCATTGGAGCAGTTTCACAAACACCTTGTCAGCATGGTCTATAATTTAACACACCTATCCCATTGAGGCATAAACTCTCCCCTCACATCAACCATTCTCACTTCACAATTCCACTCCACCACACCTAACTTTTACACAACAATACCAAACTCGTCTCTACAATATTTTACACATTATCCACTAAAAAGAAGAAAAGAAAATCAAAAAGTTAACTTTAAATACTACAACAATTAAAGCCTTCACTCACAAAATAGAAAAATACAAGAAGAGAGATGTAAATCTTGATATACCTGATTCTTGTAGAAGGGGAGAATAATGGAAGATGGGGAAGAGAGAGTTGGAAGTGTGTGGGTGAGAAATGGGTGTGTGAGAGATGTGAAGAAGAAGAAGAAAATGGCGTGGGTTAGGGTTGGGGTAGTAAGAGAAGAGATGGGAAAGTATGGGGGATGCGGTTGTTTTGTATAATTTTATGGGGGGGAGGGGTAGAAGAGAAAAAGAAAATAAAATAAATAAAATAAAATAAAAAATTGTCAAACTTACCTGGGCGCATAATTTTGCGTTTCACCGCGGTCCCACCCACGGTGAAGGAGGGGCAGCAAAACAGTATGCTTGCGTTTCACCGCGGTCGCGTTACGGTCCCACTGCAGTCGCGGTGGACAGAGCACTCCAAAATAGTATGCTCGTCATTTACCGTGGTCCCACCGCGTTCGCGAGATTTTTTTTTATAAGAGTGTTAGTCTCCGAAACATCCGGTACTACAACAAACAAAAGAAAAAAAATAAAAAAGAAAAAAGAAAACATGGGTTGCCTCCCACGTAGCGCCTGATTTAACGTCGCGGCACGATGCAGGCTCATATCATCACATTTGTTTAATGGGGGTCTTCAAATGTTATCACCATGCTGTCCCCTTTTTCTTCAATCATTCCGAGGTAATGTTTCAACCTCTGTCCATTCACTGTGAACTTGTTCGTCCCATCTTCAGATTTGATCTCGACAACTCCACTTGAGAACATTTGCACCACTCTAAATGTTCCTGACAATCGAGACTTTAACTTACCCGGGAATAACATCAATCTTGAGTTATATAGCAGCACTAACTCTCTTGGTTTGAAGTTCCGATCGAAGATGTGCCTGTCATGCATCAGTTTCATCCTTTCTTTATATAGTCTAGCACTCTCAATTTCCTGGAACTGGAATTCCTCAAGCTCATGCAATCCATTAACTCTGTTGGTGCCCGATGTCTCCATGTTTAAGTTCAGTTGCCGCAATGCCCATAGTGCTTTGTGTTCTAGCTCCACTAGAAGGTGGCATGCCTTTCCAAATACCAACTTGTATGGTGACACACAAATTGGAGTTTTGAAGGCTGTGCGGTATGCCCATAATGCATCATCCAGCTTCCTTGCCCAATCAGTTCTTGTTGCATTCACTATTTTTGAGAGGACACTTTTGATTTCCCTATTGGACACTTCTACTTGCCCGCTTGTTTATAGGTGGTAGGGTGAAGCTACCTTGTGGCGAACTCCATACTTTTCCAACAAGCGTGCAAACGCTCTATTGCAAAAATAAGAGCCACCATCACCGACTATGGCTTGGGGGGTACCAAAACGTGTGAAGATGTTTTTCTTGAGGAAACTGGTCACTCCTTTCACATCATTGGTTGGGAGAGCAACTGCTTCGACCCACTTGGAGACATAGTCAACGAAAACCAGTATAACCTTGTTACCGTACGAGCTGACAAAAGGCCCCATGAAGTCAATCCTTGAACAATGTAGGCCAATACAGGCCTTATTCTAGCACCTTTGCTTCTATCTAAATTCCTCCAAAGTGTCCACCATAAGGTGAAGCATGGAAAGCCTGCAAAATAGAGGGTTGATCTTGCTCGGGGATACACCGCCGGATCATGTTATCAACACATATTTTAAACAACAGGGGTTCATCCCAATAATATGCAAGACAATCACAAAAAACTTTCTTTTTTGAATTGAGGAGAGGTCATTAGGTCCAATACCACATGCTAAGTAATTAGCAATATCAGCATACCATGGTGCCTTATCCATTGTCATCGCAACTAATTGCTCATCCGGGAATGTCTCAATGATGTGTTCAACCTCTGTTCTCTTATTTTCCCCTTCCAACCTAGAGATGTGGTCTGCTACTTGATTGTTTGTCCCCTTTCAATCACGAATCTCCAGGTCAAATTCTTGTAGAACCACAACTCAGCAAATTAAGCGGGTCTTTGACTCCTTCTTTTCTATCAAGTACCTAATGGTTGCATGGTCAGTATAAACAATAACTTTTGAACCAATAAGACATGACCTGAATTTGTCAAAGGAAAACACTACAGCGAGCATTTCCTTTTCTGTGACAGTGTAGTTCAATTGTGCACCACTAAGTGTCATGCCTAAATAGTAAATTGGGTGCATAATTTTCTCCTTGCGCTACCCCAAAACCACTCCTATAGCGTAATCGCTGGTGTCGCACATCAGTTCGAATGGTTGCTCCCAGTTGGGTGAAACAATGATGGGTACAGTCACCAATCTGTTCTTCAGCTCCTCAAATCCTAGCATGCAATCATCAGAAAACACAAAGTTCTAGTCTTTATCAAGTAGCTTTCATAGGGGGTTATCAATTTTTGAAAAATCCTTGATGAACCGCCTGTAGAACCCTGCATGCCCAAAGAAACTTCTCACTACTTTCACTGAAATGGGTGCTGGGAGCTTCTCAATCACCTCAACTTTTGCATGGTCTACTTCAATACCCTTTTTTGACACTCTATGCCCCAATACTATGCCTTCTTTACCATAAAATGGCACTTTTCCCAGTTCAGCACCAAATTTGTCTCCACATATCGTTTGAGCACTCTCTTAAGGTTGTAAAGACAATCTTCAAATGAATAACCTACTACAGAGAAATCATCCATAAACAACGTCATAATGTCTTCGACCATGTCAGCGAAAATGGCTAGCATACATCGCTAGAATGTGGCTAGTGCATTGCAAAGTCCAAAGGGTATCCTCTGAAAGGCAAAGATGCCATACGGACATGTGAAGGACGTTTTCTCTCTATCTTCTGGGACTATTGAGATATGATTGTACCCCGAGTATCCATCCAAGAAAAAAACTAGGACCGCTCAGCTAACCTGTCAAATATAAGGTCAATGAAGGGTAAGGGAAATGGTCCTTTCGAGTAGTTGCGTTTAATTTCCTGTAGTCCATGCAAATCTACCACCCTGTGACTATACGAGTTGAGATCAACTCATTCTTCTTATTTTGCAGAACTGTCATTCCAACCATTTTCGATACACACCGGCAGGACTTACCCAATTGTTGTTAAAGATGGGAAAGATGATGCTCGCGTCCAGCCACTTGATTACCTCCTTTTTCACTACCTCTTTCATATTCGGGTTCAATCTTCATTGATGTTCCCTGGAAGGTTTGTGCCTTTCTTCCAGACGAATCGTGTGCATGCAGAAGGCCGAGGTGATACCCTTTATGTCTGCCATGGTCCAACCAATGGTAGTTTTGCATTCCTGCAACACCTGCAGTAATTGTTCTACACAGCTAACAAACCAGATGATATAATAATAGGCAACATAGAATTGGGACCCAAGAAAACATCCTGAGGTGGGCTAGAAGCGGCTTCAGCTCCAGCGATGGTGGTTCCTCTATTTATGGTTTTGCAAGTAGTGTAGTTCTCTTTTCTAACTCAAGCGACTCGAACTGAGGTTCCATCTTCCAGAATCCTTGGCCTTCGAGTGCCATTACCCATTCTGGTATCCCTTTACCATCCATCTCCTCTAAATTTGTCAAGCAAGCTCCCAACGGATCTTTAGCATTCAGGATCTCGTCATCTTCATAAAGGATCACATCCACAACTTCCATTAATGAGAAATTTGCATATTCATTGGGTCTCCTCATGGATTGTTGAACGTTGAATATAACTTCTTCATCGTTCAACCTCATTTTTAACTCCCCAGTTTCACAATCAATCAATTCTCTTCTAGTGGCTAAGAATGGCCTCCCCAGAATAATAGGAATCTTTCATCTACCTGCCAGTCTAGAATAACAAAGTTTGCAGGGAATACAAACTTTCCCACTTGTACCAGTACATCATCAAGAATCCCCATCGGCCTATTAACCGTGAGGTTAGCCACCTGCAACAACATCGAAGTCGGTATAGCTCTGCCAATGCCCAGTTTTGTGAATATTTACAAAGGTATCAAGATTATGTTGGCTCCTAAGTCACACAGTACTTTTGCAAAAGCATAACTCCCAATAGTAAATGGGATAGTAAAGCTATCTGGATCAGACATCTTTTGAGCCATGGGTCTTGTCACTACTACACTATAGGTCTGTGTCAGAGTTACTGTAGATAGGTCCTGAAAATCAAATTTTCATGACATTAGGTTCTTTATCATCTTTGCATAGCCTGGAATGTCCCTCAAAGCACCCATCATAGGAATATTCAATTTAATTTGATGAAGCATCTCCATGAATTTCCTGTATTGATCTTCTTTCTATTGTTTTGCTAGTCTCTGAGGGAATGGTGCAGGAATCACCCTTTGTTCACTGGTTGTTGGCTTCTCTTTGTTGGGGTTTTATGGCACAAGAGGTACCACATGTTCTGTAGCTTGTTCATTCTCTTTATCCTTGCCCTTATCAACCTGAACCTGTTCAACCACCACTTAAGCAAGTTCTATTGAATCATCTATCTCTACTGGAACTAGATTGGCTGGTGTAGTTTCTCTTCTAGATTGAGCAATTTCTTGCTCCTTGTCTAAATCTCTCCCATTCGGAGACTTACTGCCATCAGATGATTCGGGTTTTGCTCTTTAGGGTTAATGTTTGTATCGACTGGTAATGTTCCCTAAGGGTGGTTATTCAAGGCCACAGACAGTTGCCCTAGTTGAGTTTCAATACCCTTAATTGTTGAGTCATGTGCTGTCAACTTTTCTTGCATCTTACCATTTGTTCCAATGAGCTGTTGTAGCATACCTCTGATTTCTACCATTTTGTCATCCTGTTGCCGATGAAGTGGTTTATATGCCAATTGTTGCTTGTTCTGCTGTGGATAGCCCTGTTGTTTATGATATGGTACCATTTGGCCTTGGGGCTGCATAACTCCAGGTTGTGGCATGTTCGGTCTGTACTGCTGATTGGGTGTTTATCTCCATTGTTTCCCTCCTTGTCTCTGACCCTTAAAATTGTTGAAATAATTTATATCTTCTCTTAACCCTTGGTTGTCACCTTCTCCACTCCATGAACACATATAAGACTGATTAATGCAAGGTGTACATAGTCCTCCATTTGTCGTGTTAACAGTATGCACTTGCTTTGTACCCATCTCATCAATCTTCTTTGTCAATTTACTCATCTGAGTCATGAGTGTGGCTATGTTCTCTGCATGTGAATTATTTACGTCAAGGGGAACTGAATGCACTATTGGTGCCAAGGATGTACCTCTCGTCATCCACCCTGAATTCTGAGCCATCTTACCAATAAGGATTTTACACTCCGTGAATGCCTTGCTCAGGAATGCACCCCCAGCTGAAGCATCTACATTGGCCTTTAGATTGTCTCCTAATCCCATATAGAATATATGTCCGAGCATATGGTCTGGTATATCATGGTAGGGACATTTCACTAGCATCCCTTTGAATCTTTCCAAGGTTTCCTGCAAGGTCTCAGTGGGTTGCTGCTTGAACTACAATATCTCATCAATCTGTCTTACAGTCTTGTTGGGCCGGTAAAACTTGTTCAGGAACTGTTTAACTAATTCGTCCCAAGTGGCAATGGAGTTTATTGGGAGCGAATTTAGCCAAGTCTGAGCTTCCCCGGTCAAACAGAACGGGAATAGTAACATCTTGATGGCTTCTGGGGTCATATTTGGCTGCCTTTGGGTCACACAAATTGATAGAAATTTTTTTAGATATTGTTGAGGGTCTTTAATGTGTGACCCGGAGAACAATACCTTATTTTGCAAAAGATGCAGCATGTTATTGGTGATCTGGAATGTCTCCACTTGAATTTGGGGCACAGCAATGGTGGTGGCCAGGTTGTCAGCTGTTAGTTGTGCCCAATCATAAAGTGCAACTTCTGGCACAAG
Organism: Nicotiana glauca; assembly: GCA_026770625.1. Taxonomy (NCBI): domain Eukaryota; kingdom Viridiplantae; phylum Streptophyta; class Magnoliopsida; order Solanales; family Solanaceae; genus Nicotiana; species Nicotiana glauca. The sequence continues at coordinate 23,594 of MU683529.1, forward strand.
AGGTGCTACCACTTTATCATTTGGCACATTGACATTTCCCTGTTGTTGTTGTCCATTTCAGTGATGAGTTGGTGTGTTTGTTGTAATTGTTTGTTCTTCTTGTTGGCATGGTTTAATGCCTTGAATGTTTTCTCGGGGTTTGAGAGTCCTTCAATCAGTTCACCAGTCCTCGAAGAATTTCTAAGCATACACTTGAATCACACAAGAGTTCAAACGGGAGAATTTCAATAAAAATTTATTTAACACCGTAGAAAATTGATCTAAACTAATAATTCTAGCACTACTTCTAAGTTGCAATAAATAACATTGTTAGTTCCCCGGCAACGGAGCCAAAATTTGATCACTCCCAACTATGCCTTATAAAAGACAAAGCGGTCGTTGCAAATATAATCTGGTTTTTCAAGTCCGGAGTCAAATCCTCAGGAAACTAACCTATCTATTACAACTATTTGTGATGCTAATACAAGTTCAACCAATTTCCAAATGCAAGATTTTTATCAGTAAATAGGGAGATTTATTTAACTAATGTAAATGGATTTTAAAACTACAATATTCTAAATTAAATATAATTCGATGGTAAAAAGATCTAGGGTATTGATTTCCCCAATTGCTACCTTAATTCTTAACTTTTTTACTATAATATCGCCGTGATACTCTATAAGAATTATGAGCTATGGGTTACCGCAATTATCTCTCGATTAATTACGATAATTTACTATAGCATTCTCCCGACTACTCTAGCTGATAATTTATACAGCTCGAAATTATCCCACCAAAGTTTTGTTATCTCTAACCCCGCTTTTAAATTCAAGTAATGAATCTCTTCAATTACCCAAAAAGTAATGTTGTTCAACAACAATCTAACCTAGTATTCTTTCTCAACCAACACAAGGCAATTAGACACGATTAATCAAAGGTCCATTCAATAAATCACCATATAAAGTACAGTTAAACAATCATATATTAAACCCGGCTCGATTGCAACAAAATTGAGTCAAAACTTCATCTAGCAATTGATTCTATGAACCCTAGATTAAATATTTAGCTACTCATAGTAAAGCAAGATAAAACCATAAAATCATTCACAATTCGCAAATAATGATAACAAGAAGAAGATTGAAAAACTCTAATGTTGTCTTGATCTTCTGACACTTGTTCTTGCCTCCAATTTAATCTAAAAACCAGTTTAACCTTGACTTGGGATAGTTTGTTGTGCTTATGTAGGGTTAGGATAAGTTTCTGACAATTTACACTTTGGCCCTCAAACTTCTTAGCTGTCTCCAGATCCACTGCGGTTACGACACGACCGCGGCATTTTGCAAACATTCTATTTTTCACTTCTTTCACCGTGTTCCAGCCGCGGTCGCGATGAGTTGTTGCCCAGTTTTTTTTCTTCACCTTTTCTTGCTCGTTTTCATCCTGGCTCTTCTCGATTGGCCTTGTATATACATATTTGACCCGAAAACACTCTATATTCTCCTCCTAAATCGGGGTAGTTCCTGTCAAGCATAAAAACCTCAATTAGAGCATTTTGTTATCATTTAGGACTTAAAGCATCAATAAAGTATGGTTAAATTAGGGCGAAAATAGAATCTACACCAACTAATATAGGCTACTATCAGTGTTGCACGGACAACTCACGTGCTATAGTATTAAAATCTAGATCCACACGGACAACTCACGTGTTGCACGACAACTCACGAGCTATAGTATCAATATCCTCATAATCAGGCTCTCGACCTCACTCAGTCATCAATTTCTCCAATCTCTCGAGCTCTGAATGTCATGAAAAATCATCCCAAAAATAATAAAGTTCTGTACTAATAAATGGTAATAGAGACTAAGATATGATATGCATATGAATGTGTATGAGTAAGTACAAATGACATTAGTGGATCCCAACAGGATAAGCGTATAGCCTAAACATGGTTTCTAACATGGATCACAGCTCAATAGTTCAAGTACGTAGAAATTTTATGATTACAGGTAAGATCAGGTAACTACACAGTACCACAGAATTAACGGATTCACAATACACATGGTGTACACCCAAACACCCGTCACCTATCATGTTCGTCACCTCAATATCAATCACATAGCACGAAATTCGGGGTTTCATACCCTTAGCACCAAGTTTAGAAGTGTTAGTTACCTTGAACATGCCAAATCCAATACCGAATAATCCAACGATGCTCCAAAAATGCCATCTCGCGTGCATCAACCTCCAAACAGCTCGAAACTAGTCAAAAGCAACTCAAATACATCAAATAAGCCCAAGGAAATCATTCCAAATGGTAAAGGTTGAATCCTTAATCAAAATCCCAAAAGTCCAACCTTGGCCCACACCTTGAACCCAACAATACTCACAAAATTCGACAACCCATTCAATTATGAGTCCAACCATAGTAGTTTCACTCAAATCCGACTTCGGATCGATGTTCAAAACTCGAAAATTTACTCTATGAGACTTAGGCTAAAATGCCCAATTTTCATCTCAAAAATACTAATTAAATGATAAAAACAATGATATATTCATGTATAACCAAATCCGAGTTAGAATCACTTACCCCGATGAATTTCTTGAAAAACTCGTGAAAAATCGCCACAAACCCAGCTCCCCAAGTCCAAATGTGAAATAATACTCTAATCATCGTTTATAAATTACAAAATCTGACCTCCCATTGTGCTAACCGCACATTTTTTGTGCGGCCGCAGATCCCAGGTCCCGCGATCGCAAGTCCAAATTGTGCGGTCGCACTTCCATAGTGATTACACTACCAGGCTTCAGTGAATTGGCCATAACTTTCTGTACAAATGTTCAAAGTATGATTATTATACTTTTTTGGAAATTAAACTCAAATATCTACAACTTTCGTTTTTGGATTATCTCAAAACTCCTTATAGATTAAATGATATAAGCTTCCGAAGTTAGACCATCGAACCTGCAGAACCTCCAATCTGCGGCCGCGAGAAGAATTACGAGGTCCGCACTTTTCCTTCCAGGTCTTCACTTTTCCTCCCAGCACTCCAAAATGTGGCCCCGCACATCGAAAGGTACAGGAACAGCATCCGAGTGCCGAAAATGCTTGGACTAGCTCAAACTTCACCGTCAAACATACCTAAGCCTCTCGGGACCCCGTCCGAATGTACCAACAAGTCTAATACACAATACGAACCTACTCGAAGCCTCAAATCACACATAATAAAAATTGAAACGACGAATCGAAGTTAATGAACTTCGAATCTTCAACTTCAAAACTCGCACCGAAACATATCAAATCAATCCGGCATGAACTCAAATTTTGCAGACAAGACATAAATCACATAACGAAGCTATTCTGATTCAAGGAACTACAATCCCAATCTGATATCATCAAAGTCAACTCTCGGTCAAACCTATGAACTTTCCAAACCTTCAAATTTTTAACTTTCGCCAATTAGCGCTGGAATCTTTTAGAAACACCCAAATGCAAATCCGGGGATATACCCTAGTCTAAAATCGCCATTCGGACCTAATGAAACCATTAAAATTCTAATCCGAGGTCGAATACTAAAAAGTCAAACTTGGTCAAATCTTCCGGCTTAAATCAATCATGAAATTCATCCTTTCAAATCAATTCCGAATAACCTGAAACCAAAAGTGACGATTAACACAAGTCATAATCATCATACGGATCTACTCATATCCTCAAACTACCGACAAAAATGAAAATGCTCAAAATAACTATTCGGTCGTTACAATATATTTAGCTCTTATGGATGGACATATATTTTTTTCCAATAAAAGTCTCATCGATATACATAAATTCAGTAATCATCAATCCGGACAACAAACAGAGAGGAAAAAAACTCAATATCAACCGATTTCAGTGGAGGTCGCCGGATTCTGACAAACTTACCGAAGAAAGATAAATCACCTCTCTTTTTTTTCTTCTTTCTTTTAGATATATATATGTTGTGGCATGTGTGTATATGTATATACTATAAAAAATTGAGGCTCGTAAGATATCCAAGGCAATATTGCTGACCTGAAAATCTAATATAAAGTCAAATTATTCAGGGCGGATTGCTTACTTTGTCTTCTCATACTTACTTCTTCTTCTCTTAGCTTTTTCTTCATTTTCTACAAGATGTTGTTAAACTGTTGTTTGAGATATGGACTGTAATAGATACAACCATAGAAGAAAAGAGTAAGTTACTTAGAAAACAAGAGAGACAGAGAAGTAGTGTCGGGGCGAGTCAATATTCAGACATTTAATTCTGTTTGGGGTGGGATCTAAGTTAGGCCAATGGAACCATGACAAATAGATATTAAGTAAATTGTTTTTGCTTAAGATAGGTCTATTGGTAAAAAGGGCAAAGTTGAGCCACTAAAATAACGATGGTAGTATTTTTATTGAAATAGGTGGAACGGGAGCATTTATATACCAAATCGAATAGTCTAGGGTTAATTGAGTCTTTCTCCGTTGTTATTTTAATATACTTGTGATAAGTATATGTATGCATGTATGTATGTGCATTGTGCATACTCAAGTTCAACTTCTTCTTTTTCTCTATTGCATATGAAATATTTTTAAAATTATAAGTTTAAATCTATTTAAAACATAGATAGATAGTCGTTTAGGATTTTATTACAAAATCTACCTTTATTTTAATTACTTTTATATCACCTGCACTGAACTTTGTTTATAAAGTTCTGAGCCTCTTTTATTTTCGCTTGTTTAAATAGACATTACACATTTAATTGCTATTAGATTTAGTGTACATGTGTTGTACGTGTATTTTACGTCTATCAATAAAAAATATAAAATATAGAATATAGAATAAGAATAAATTATGCATAATAGCAATAGCCGTCGAGATAAACATAATATTCATTTAAATGGTAAAATGAATATTACATTAATATAGTAATTGAACTCCTCAAAGTCTAATCCATTATTCGTTTTTAGTATTCAACGGAATTATCACGACCCAAAATGCATTAAAGGTTGTGATGGCGTCGGACACTATTGTCAGGCAAGCCAACACTAACTAGTTAATTAAATTCTCTTTTTTTATATTTCTGAAATCATAAATTTTCCTCAATTTAACTAGTAAAAGATGAACTTTAAGGTAGAATAATAACGTTTCCCAATTTCAATTCTAAATATCTCATAGTGATCCCAGAACCCGGTGTCACAAGTGCATGAACATTTACTAGGAAATAAAAAATACAATAACTGTTCGAAATTCAAATTTGGACAGAAGAAGAAATACAAATACTCTGAAGGAGACTTTGTCGGTTGCGGATCGTACATAAGATGCAGCTCACCTAGGTCCTTGTGTTAACCATATCGTTGTGATCACAAGGGCACTAACCATGCATGTTCCTGTACAACAAAATATACAACAAGTATAGTATGAGTACGAAAACAATACGTACCCAGTAAGTATCCAGTCTAAACTCGAAGAAATAGTGACGAGGAGTCGATTTCGACACTTATTAGTGGTCCAATAATATCAGGTACAGTAATGAATTGAATAAATACGAAACATAGTAAATATATGAAATAAACAAGTATAAAATACGTGATACAATTCCCCTCTTTATAATTTTACTCAAGCTCTGAGCTAGCAAGTTCCCTCCATAAACGCATAAATAGAGCATATATATAGATATGGTGAATTTCATCAAAGAAGATATCATGATTCAAATAAGGGGAAAATCCCAGATACACTAGCTTCTTGCCAAATATTACGCATGATTCCATGAGGATAATATATATAGAAAATGCCAAGGTGTACGGCCCGATCCAACATAAAAGTAAATTGTGCACTGCCGAGGGTGCAACAGCAAGAACTATATATGCATCTACTAACCTGCCGAGGCGAATGACCCGCTCCCATGAGAGTGTGGTACGTAAATCATGCCGAGGCAAACGACTTGATCCCATAAGAGTAGTAGAAGTAAAATACCCCGCTTGTGAATCACACGTGTGACGCGGTCAAATGTAAATTTAACACTAAAATCATATCTTTTACTTGATTCCTTTCAAATAAGGGAAATTCAGCTCGTAGCTTTTTAAGGGAATTACCCCACTTGCGATATATACATGTGACGCGATTACACATAAATTTCTTAAGCTATTATAATTGTGAGCATGTGATTTTTTCCCTAAGCAAATTATTCCTAAAATTCAAATAAAATAATTTTTTATTATTTTTATAATTTTGTTGATATTTGTTGTATTTTTGTGTTAATTAGTTGCATAATAAACTCATAAAAATAATAATAATACAAAATATGTATTTACATTAGGAATTTAATTTCAAGTGGGCATTAATTTATTTTTGGAATAATTTAAAGAAAATCGCGGAAAAATAGTTCATTTTAGCATTTAATTAGAAATTGTTTTAAAAAATTTAATTATTCATTTTAGGCTTTAATTAGTTGGATTAGTCTAAATTTTCAATTTTATAAATCTGAGAAAAATAATATAAATTTGGAAGTAGAAAAAATAAAAATACAAAAGAAAGAAGTGGATTGTTAAAAAATTTTGGGCTAAATACCCCGAGCCCAAACCAAAAATACCAACGCCCAGGCCCAAACATTCCATGCCCGGTCTGCCCCTCCACATAACCAAACGATACCATTTTGGAAAAGCTAAATCTGAGCCGTTGAAATTGATTGATCTAACGGTTGTGTGGCCTCACCTCTTAATAAAGGAAACGACGCCGTTTAAAGACCAAGGAATCTGAGCCGTTTAAATGATTTAATCTAACGGCTGCGGATGATTGTTACATTTTTAATATATGTATCATATACTAAAATAAAATCAAAAACATTTTTCATCGTTGTCTTCTTCCCCTTGAGCCGCCTTCATCTTCCTTGTCAAACCCACCGGAACCCTACCGGCAGGAAACGACACTTTCACCAATCAACCCCCAAATTACACCATAGGACCGCCTTGAGACCTTGAATCTACCTCTCTACTCCATTTCTTTCAAACATAGCCCCATCATCTCGAATATTCAAAAATGCTTTGCCGGAACCCTAACTCCGGCGAACGACACTTCATCCAAATAACCTCCAACTCACACCATAGACACGCCTGAGTGTCCTCTACCTATTCCCCATATCCGCTGATCTCAAAACTCACCAAGACTCTCCAAATATTAAAATCAAGATTCTGCGGTCAAGAATTCCCGGTTCAATTCTTGGGGATTCATGACCGTAATATACCTAATAGGTATTTTCTTTTAGAAAACACTCCATTAGGTATGTTACGGGTCATGAATCCTAAAGGATTCAAATAAGCTCTGGCCAGTGATAGAAAAAGACTAAAAAAAAAGCTAAGTCTTTCTTTTCTTTTTCTGTTTCTTGCATGTGATTGTCTATATGTTTTTAGTTATTTTCCGTTATTTGTTTCTTAATTTTTGTTTAGTTTTA